>JAUKPP010166166.1:0-14587 GCA_032273245.1 Phyllaplysia taylori
GTTTTTAAGGACATTATCAGCTAAAAATATGTGAACTATATTCCGAGAAGCAACTCATTTTGTCAGCACCCCTCACATATTACATTAACAAATGTGTATAGAAAATTATGTTAACCAAAAGATACAAGAAGTCACTTAAGAAGCTACAAGTCACTTCTTTAAAGGGGTGCCAGCTTCTTTTGTTTTAGCCAATTACACATTATGTGAAAATAATAAGTTGTGACATAAAATAGCGTCAAACTGAAAATCTGAAATTATCAATGCCTACACACTACTGTGTGCGCATTGTCCATAGTAAAAAAAAATCTTGATGTCTTGTAAGATCACATGATATCGAAATGGAGACATGGCAATGTGCTTTTCAAAGGACAAAAAAAGTAAGAGAAACCAGATGAACTATTTGCTAAACAAAAATTTCAAAAGTTAAATTTGTATAGATTTTCAAACACCATGACAAAAAGATTTACCATTCCCAACTGTCTTCATAAATGCCCATTTCCTCTCCGAGAGCCTCAGCATACAGACCCCAACCCTGAAAGAAAGAAAGAAAAAAATGAACAGAAGTAGAATTCTATCAAGACAAAAGATGAACACTGAATTTTCAGGTCAAATGTTTCAAGTTCAAATTATGAGGATAATATTGTGTATAATGAAGTCTAGAAGCTAACATGAATGAAAAAGGTGTGTGTGGAAGAAAGGGAGGGCAGAGGAGAATGAAAGATAGTTTTGCTGCTGAGGTGTAATGGTTCTATCTGTAAGATAGGTCAGTTCCGTGGCCAAGTAAATAATGTGGGCAATATCAACACCAAGAACTAGAGGTGGGGCAGGCCACACCAGAGCACCTGCTGACCAGAATAAAAGAATTGAGGCAGATAATTCTTAATCTGAGAAAAGAAAGAAAATGACTATTGGATTTGATATGAGAATAATGGTTCTTTTGATGAAGTTTTATGACATTGTAAGGCTGTTTCAGCGCCAGGCAAATTATCTAAGTCAGTGGAGACACAAATAATGAAGGAAAAAGACCACAACTGTCAACCACCCTCTGATATTAGAATAAAAAACATCATGTCTCATATGAAACAAAAAACATGGCACTGTAGACAAAAACAAGAGATCAAGCTGTGGGCAGAAAAAAAAAGGATTGTCCAGTGGTCGCTCACCTCGACATAGGCTGTGTAGAAAGGGAAGTTGCGTGGAGACAGGTAGTACTTGCTGTCCTCGCTGTAGCGGCGGAAGTCTGGGAGGTGGGTGGCAGACAGGGCGTACACCATCTGGAAAAGGGGAAAACAGAACCTGGGAAGTAATGCTCTGCGGGGTGTTGGCTTTTCTCATATGGGACTGTATAAGTTCAAAACTTTTCATTTTGTTTAGGTTTTCCAGGACTATTGATGCTGTACCCGAGACAGATAGTTCGATCTTAAAATTTCTTATATTTCTCCTCCAGGAAACAATGTCCACCACTGGGTGCGTCGCATTCTATTTACTTCAAAAACCTTAAGGTCATATTATATTGCATAAGATTAGACGAGAAGCCGAAAGCTGAAGCAAAAATTGTCCTTACTACAAATCAGGAGCCTTTTTTAAATGAGGTCTCAGTTTAATAGAAACATTATAATAAATACATAATGAGTCATAAAATAGCTTAGTCATCATCAGTAGCAATGGCCTACCTGTAAATGGTGACCTGGTTCTCCTTCATGTAAACTCAAGGCTGGCAGATGGAATGGGTAGCTGAGGGAGAATTGGGTAAACACTTACAAACTCCTACCTCTCCTCTCTCATCATCATAAAGACTTAAATCGGTCCTAGTTAATAAACCCTCAAAAAACAGAAAATATTTTTTCAAGCCAGGTGTCCAACTGAAGAACCCGGCTAAATATCATTGACTGTCACTGGCAGCTGAAAAGTGACAAGCTAAGTAAGTTGTTAATAAACGTTTTTAATTCTTTCTCTTCATGTATCTGAGACAATCAAAATTAGCCCTTTTTTTAGGGGGCTTGTAATGGTGGAGGCCACAGAGGGTTTGATAGGGGTTGCATTTTTAAAAAGACAAAGAATCACAGCTTTAAGAGGCTAGTATCATGTGCCACATTTCACCATGGGTAAGCATTCTTCTCCTGCTGGTGGGAGCCCAACCCGCCTATAAACCCCATACCCGTAAGGATGGGTAAATCTAGTCAAATGTCTCTTAAAGTACCTTACACTATTGATAGGGATGTAAAACTAAACTCACCACACAAGCTCGCCCAAAAAATATTCTGAGCCTTGGCATAAGGACCAGAAGTTTGTACCATTAAGCTTGAAATGAAATATCAATTAAAAGAGATTCTCTAGACATTTCCCTCTCAAGGACAAAAGAAAAAGTCCTGAAGTCAAGATAAATCCTGAAGACATTAAAACATGTTTGCTAACCACTCTTTAAGATTGTGAGTATTGATGTAGTAGGCTCCATCCCGTGATCCGTCAGGCAGGCCATTCAGGTAGTAACCAGCAGGTCCGTCTTTCATGTAGTCAGGAAATGGTACAATGCTGTCGATGAAAATTGATGTTGCTTTGGGTTTTATTTACAGGTTGCATTACCATCACGATTAGAAGTGATAAAAGTCCACTGGCAAAGAGGTTAATTTGAATAACACCACTGTGAAAGGCCAGACAAAATCATTGAAAAGACAATTACACAGGTCAACCTTTTGTAGGGCAGAATAATAACAGAAACATGTAAAAAGGAGCAGACCACTAAGAACCTATGACGAGGGAGATTTACAGAGCATGAAAAGAAATAAGAGTCAATATTTTTTCACATGGTACTTAGTTCCTACCTCAAAAGTGTATGAATTCTAACACTTTAAAAATGTTCCCTTTACATTTCTTTTTAAGAAAGCTATGTTTGTGTAACCAAATCTTGGAATCAGTTTCTCTCAGTCAATGAAATAAATCAGTAAGGACAAGAAACATCAAATATCATGAAACGTGCTATTGGAGTAGCTCTCTTACACCCTTTAACACTTGACAAAGAGGGAGAAATACAGTGTTGAGGGGTGTGCAGACGGGCGCAACTCCGCAACACGAAGCAACAACGACCCAACTCGCACACAACAGTTGGCCCGAGTTACGCTCACATGAGTACTTGGTACTTGACTTTGCCAGACTACTCAACAGTCGTGACCCTGAAGCATTGACCTTTCAACTTTTCATCCCGCAAAAAGTAGAGATCTAGGCCATATGAAATGTGATTCTACTCTCCTCAGTTTGGCATTCACCAGACCACCAGTATCAATATGTAGTATCAACACAATCCTGGAGTAAAATAGCATGGACGTACAGAAAACAGGATCATGAATTTCTGTTCACCCTGCCGGACATAACACAAAGGGGCACTGCAAGTTTGTCAGCGAGCAGTGTGTCGAGTCTACAGTGCTGAGTGAAAGCAGAGACACTGTGACAATATTTCCTGCCCACAAGCCTGTTGAACCCGTCCATTTGACTCTTGCCTACAAGGCCTGCTGTGGTAGTCGGGACTACCAATGTTCTACAAACAGGGATTCGCATTGAAAAGCGTCCATTACCACATTCAGACTGGCGGCCTCCATTTTGTTTGTTGTCAAAATTCTCTTGAATGTTTGATTCCATTTTAACTGTTGCATGTTGTGCCTAATGATTATTTGGTATGTGAGTGCGGGGGAAACCTGACCATGTCGTTGTCATTTGTTGATTGTTGTGTGAAAATATTGTGTTGAATCATGTCGCGTGCACACACCACCCGCTTTAATGGATATCACAGACCCCTCATCTTCTATCAGAAAAAAGCTTTCTTCATTGCAGATTTCAGATATTATGACATTTGGAATCAATTACTCAAAGCACAACTTTCTACTTGACAGCAAATCTTGCAGCAAAGGTCGACTTACCTGAGAGGCAGGTCTGGAATGTCCTTAAACATCTTGGAAAGTTTTGGACGAATTCTTTCATGGCACAACTTTTTCACATAGTTCAGCACATCGTCCTGAGGGTAAGAAAATATACATAGATCATACTGAATGATTTGTGTCTGGCAAGACAGCTACAAAAACATAAGAAAATTATTGTCTCATCATAAAGTATTTAAGCAAACAGCTTCATTTAACAGTACAGCATCTTCAACCAACATGCAATATGCTCCTGGAATCAGGAAAATCCTCCACAAAACCTCACTTTTTTTAACACGCACAGAAACTAAAGGTAGGAGAGGAGAGGAGGGGAGGGGGTGGGGGATGGAAAAAGGCTGCAGATTTACAGTATTTAATTTGCAGAAAGTTTTTCGGAACCAAAGCTAGGAGAAATGTGAGTGATTTTACGCTAGCATTTAAGTAACAGTACAGTGTCAAGACGACCAAAAATCGTAACATCAACCAAGAACGAGATACCTGTGAGCTGAAAAAATTCTCCTGTTTCTTAGTAATAGCCTGCAGAATGGCAGGAAGATTATCTCCGAGTTCTTCTTTGGCTGCAATTTTGAGAATTTCCCCTCGAAGCCGCTCGACCTCATTGAACCCAATCTCATGGACTTCCTGTGGCGTCATGATGCAGCTGAGATGATGGTTGAGGCAGGCTTGGTACCAAGCAATCCCATTCTTCAGTGTGTTGATGCCTGGACATGGTCGAGTTTTCTTGACGTAGACCTGTGTCAAACAAATTTAGAGCACTGAATTATAAACAGTCTTTAAAACATCTGGTTTGTTTTTTGGGGTGTTTTGTCGTTGTTTTTTCATTGTTTGCCTTTTGTAACATGGAAAACACATTTAAGAGATACTGTATATATTCATGTATAAGGTGACTCGTGGATAAGAAGGTGGTAGACTTTAACCCTTGCAAGTAGAGCTCTTTTTTAAGATAGATAGAATCAAGTAACTATTGTTGCGTGTTTTCAAATCAAAGGCCTAAAGGAAAGTCATATTTTGACCCAAGACCCAAGGATCCAACCAACATCAATGCGATAACGGCTAACTTCTGGTTGCCAACTTTCATGGGGTTGTCACCCTTGCTTCGGCGATCCGATACTGATTTCAAATAAATATCTTGTGTATAAGACCGGGATGGACTTAACAGGCAAAATTAAATTTTGGAAAAACACCAAGCCTTATTCACGAGTATACATACATATGGTAGGCAACTTTGCCAACTTTGACCGTGCCTGCCAGAGCCAACCTGAGGTGAAAGGGATACTATACCCAAGCAGAAGACAAGAGATGCTCAACTAAAACATTGCCCACACATCCTTACAACTAGTGTCAAAATCTGTCGAGTCTCCTTTCTATTTTGTAAGGGATGATAACAAAAACCAATTTTTGTTTCCACCATTCGTCAAGGTTTGTGATGCTGTCCACTCTACCTGGTCAATTCCGTGCCAGCAAGTAGGTTCGGACATTAGCAAAAAAAAAACCAAGCAAAAGGAGCAGACCGCGCCAGAGATCAAGCAAAACGCTCACTACCATAGCCAAGAAAGACTCTCTGAGTTCTCAAAGACAGGCACTTGCTAACCTGAAGTTTTATAGTACTTAAAATATGTAACATTATTTCAGCAGCGAGTAGCAGTGCACTAGGACAATAGCAACACTAAGAGAGAAGTGGACACAAAAGACTATACCAGAGTGACAACCAACCAGCTCCAGACGGAAGTATGGTATGGTTTGGTTTGGTTACCAGTTTTACGTCCCCTGCAACACTCTAAGGTCATTCAAGAGACGGGCTACTTTGACCCTGCCTGTCAGGGCCAACCCGGGCTAAGAGGGAAAAATTCCAGCAGGAAAAAAAACCAGATCGTCCGCTATCGGGGATCGAACCGGCGTCTTCCGCATGACAGGCGAAGAGCCTAACCATTACACCACAGCGCCGGTCGGAAGTATGGATGCCACCTGGAGAGGAAAGTATATGAAGACAGTGACATAAACCAAAATGCACTCACATGCGTCATGAAATCTTTGAGTACTGTGAGGGCGGGGAAGACTTCTGACATGATGATGTCCTTGGCTCGGACACGACATTTGGCGCTGAGGGATGCGGTCAAAGTATTCATACATCATTATCACAACAGAATTCAAGAGTATGTGCATATCATCAGCAACACTTGTAAACCATTTTTGTCAAAATCTGTCATGACAACAATTCAAAAATCTATTTCCCGAGGAAGGGTTTTTTTGTGTTTTTTTGGGTACCAGTTTTATGTCCCCTGCAACACTGTAAGGTCATTTAAGAGACGGGCTACTTCGACCCTGCCTGTCAAGGCCAACCCGAACTGAGAGGGAAAAAATCCCAGCAGAAAAAAAAGCAGATCGTCCGTGATCGGGGATCGATCTAAAGTATTCCCGCATGCAAGGCGAAGAGCCTAACCATCACACCACAGCGCCGGTCCCGAGGAAGTCAAGAAGTGAGTAAATATATGTGACTATTAAAACAAAATCCTCAGAGCTAACCTATGAGGCCTACATATTTTGAGGTTACTTTTTTTCTTTTTTCGCAATCTCAAAGTTTATCACCAGCATCTGTGATGTAATGGATAGGCTCCTTGCCTATCATGCGAAAGACCTGAGTTCAATCCCATGCGCAGGCGATCTCATTTTTCTGCTGCGATTCGTCTGTCTCCCTCCAGGTTGTCCCTGACAGGCAGGGTTGAAGTAGCCTGTCTTTTAAATGACCTTACAGTGTTGCAAGGGATATTAAGCTAAAAACCAAATTAAATCAAATCATCATAGTGGTAAAATGTTGAGTAACATATAATAAAAAAGAGAATTGTATTGTAAACAGTAGACAAGCAGATGATATGCTTGATTCACTTGTTACTAATATATTATGTCCAAGCATGTATATAAATCATACAATGTACAAAATAATATCCTAAGCCATGGTACAGAAATACCAATACAAAACAAGGAAACTAAAAATAACTACAACTACATAAAGAGTAACTTCTTCCTTTAACTGATGCAGTATACTCAACGAATCTCAAAGACAAACATTAATTTTAAAAAACATTAAAAAATTTAGAAAAGAGAAAGAAAGAAAACTCCTCTACTCTGCATACACACATTGTGGCTTCTGGCACATTTTTGTTCTCTTTAGCCAGGGGCTCCAACAGACCAAGCTTGTCTATTTCTGTGTTCAGGGCGGCCTCGATTTGGTTCGGAACCTCTTCCTGAGTAGCAAAGAAAAGGAAGCAAAATGGGGCAATAAAAATACAATTCTTCCACCGGTGATCAAACGCACTCTATAATAATAATTTACGGATTATAATGGATTGCATTTATATTGCACAGGCTCTATGCGCTTTACAATGCTATGCAGTACCTCAGAAAAACAAAAATGTTTTTTCCCTGTCTCTTGAAACATTTTGTTGACTGGAGTTAATTTCAATAAACACTGTACAAACAGTATAATACATGTTATGTGCACAAATAGCAATAAAGTTACCAACCTCAACCAAAAGCAGTAGTTATAGTAGGCATAATTTAATAAAAAATTAAAGGCAGTAGACACCTACATGAGATGAATATAAAATTTTATCAAGATGACTCATCTCTTCATTTAGAGCATGATAATACAGACAGCAAAAAACAAGACCACGCACATCATGGTACAAAAAATATGACAAAACTTATTGATAAAGAAACGAATGAAATGAGGTGTGAAACAAAAAAGAAACAATTCCATACAGCATAACTTGCAGGAACATACCACTGAGCTCTTGAACATGACAACACCTTCGTCCAAACCACGTTTCAGCATGGGCTTGACTTGTTTGATCTACCAAATAGAGAGAGAATTGTTTCTTTTACTAGTTGAGATTTTACAGCTCTGCCCACTCTGTAAGGTCATTTCAGGGACCGAAAATAGACTGGGACAACAATAACATTTACAAAGAAGTAGAAGGAGCAGACAACACCACAGTGCCAGACTTCAACCCATTTGCAGAATCAATATCTAATAGCAATCAATCAGAGATGCTAATGCTACACAACAAATTTACAGAACCTTGCTTTGTGGGTGTCCAATCATCAGCCAAAGTACTTTAACAAGGTCAGCGACTATGCTTGCACGTAGATACAAATGGATCAAAATCCATTGATGGGAGACTGACAAAGCAAATGAAATTACAGAATTCTGTAATACAAAAGCATGTCAGACACTGCGAGCGATGACTGCGCAATAACGAAAAAAAGTTCTGGATATATCTTGTGTGGAGTTGGCATACCTGCAATCAATTAGTACTCATTATAAATTATCATAGTGCCTACTGCTCAAAATTATTTAAGAAACATTTCTTTTAACAATATAACAATAAAGAAATTAAATGGTTATTCAATCACAGATTCAACAGTTCGGAGTCACCTTTAGGGGCAGGAAGATTCACTGTGCAATACCATGTATTCCACAAGTTCAGAGTGAATCGTCATTCAGCTTTGTCATCAAACGCCATTAATCTGTGTTGCTACAGCTGGATCAGATTCTCTGCATTTTCAAACAGGTTTGGTTTGCTTAGTTTTACTTCCCCTGCAACACTGGAAGGTCATTGAAGAGAGGGACTACTGCGACCCTGCCTGTCAGGGCAAATCCAGGCAGAGTGGGGATTAATTCCAGGAGAGAAAAAGGCAGATCATCCCCGACCTGGATCAAATTTGGGTCTTCCGCATGATAGGTGAAGAGCGTAACCATTACACCACAGCTGTAGTCATTTTGGATACAGGGTGCAACAAGGCTCAAGCTTTAATTCACCATGGGCATGTAATGACCTGATCCTGAGACGGAAGCCATAACCACCATGCTTAGTTTGGATTGGTTATCAGTTTTATGTCCCCTTGCAACACTGTAAGGTAATTTAAGAGACGGGCTACTTTGACCCTGCCTATCAGGGCCAATCCGGGACTGAGAAGGAAAAAATCTCAACACAAAAAATGCAGATTCTCTGCATGTGGGATCGAACCCGAGTATTCTGCATAATACGCCAAGAGCCTAACCATTACACCACAGACACCGGTGACCACTATGCAATCAAGGCTGTTCCCAAAACTATAACAGTTGAACCTATCCATTGCCAAGACATAAAGTGGTGATAAACGGATGACTTTTTTAAAGATAACTTTTATACAGGGACCCAACTGAAATTTAGAGAAAATAACTGAAAATATATATAGCTATACATTCAAATAAAAAAACAGTTAATATAAATAAACACAACCAAGATGGGGTTGAATGAAAAAGAAATGCTGAGAATAATGAAATTTGAAAACAAACTTCAGTGAAAGCATTGAACAAAACTAAAAGGAGTAAAAAAAAGTTGGAATTTGTTGAAAAGTGGTCGTTTGAGCATGTTCAAGAGTACAACAGACACATTTTCATTCATACCCTGTCTGCAAGCTTCTCAATTCTTGAAATGTATTTCTCATAGTCCTCCTCCGAGCGGAATTTCATGTAGGAGATTGTCAGGTTACATTCCTTGTGGATCCCTTCCAAATAGTTGATGGGCACCAAGTGGCTGAAAAAGAAAGAGCAGTGGAAAACAATTCATGAAAAGTTTCTTCATTCAGATATAATGTCTCTTTAGTCCCCTTTTAAGAATTACAAGGGACGTTTTTGATTTTGTTGACGTAGGGAGAATATCTGTGCCCTCTTTTCTCGATCTATCAGCCGCCTTTGATATTTAAATCATATCATCATTCCAATCCGATTGTCTAATAAGTTCAAGCTCTCTGGTCCTGTCCTCCATTGGTCTCAGTTTGGCTTGGTTACCAGTTTTACACCCCCTGCAACACTGCAAAGGTCATTTAAGAGACAGGGCTGCTTCGACCGTGCCGCCAATTCATGATGAGAGGGGGGAAATCCCAGCAGGAAAAAAAACCCAGATCGTCTGCAAACAGGATCAAACTTGGGTCCTTCATATGATAGGCAAAAAGCCTAACCAATACACCACAGCGCTGGTTTGGTCTCAATAATCGCTCAGTGCTCAATACTTTATTAGTACAAGTAGAGAACCCGTCTTTGTATGGAAGTCACTCTTTCTTCATCTCTTAGATAGTATCTTCGTTTCTTTCTGTTTACCTTTCTAATATCCTCATCTTTTCACTAACTAAATGACTTTCTTTACTATTATCTGTTTATCTGTTTAGCGAAGGCCACCTTGCAACTTCCCACTAACCACTTTCCTAATGGCGACATCGACTGGAGGGTGAAAATTAATAGGGTAGTTAATGTAGATTTTCACATAAGGTTGCGCTCATCGACTTGTGCAAACAACAGTAAAGTAGAAGCAAAGATTTGTATGTTCTGCTTGTTTACAAATTCATTGTAAAAGTGTTGATTTTATTTTTCCAAATTTATATTGAAATTTCGAAAGATCAATAGAAATCTAGATCTAGATCTATATCTAAAGTATCCTAACTAAAGCCGAAGCCGTAAAGCAAGAGGCTCTCTAGATCTAGAATCTAGATTGGGAGGTGTTTGTTGTTTTTCTCCATTGTGTAAAGTGACTAAACTTGTAAAAAATTAGATTTCTCAATGGTTTAGCTTTAACATTATCAGATTATAATGGTGCCGTGCACTGGAATGATGCATTACCCTACCTAGAAAAATAAAGTGGTAATTTTCTAGCCACGATCCACACCTGTAGCGATTGGCAAAAAAAAGAAGCCCGAAAACGAAATAATTGTCTCCCTACGGCTTATATTTTTTTAAGAAAGGATTTAAATAAAGATGACTTTCTTTCTTTCTTTCTTTCTTATGATCTTCAGTGATATCATTATTCTCTTTAATTTGGAGTCCTCTAAGATGTTTTGGCTAATTTTACAGCAAAAAGCTGATAACTTTGTTTCACCCTTTTTGACGAGCACCTGATTTCATGGCGATACAATACATATCTAAAATGAAAAACGCCTGAACCGAAGGTGGCTTGCTCTCATGGTTCTCAGTGTTGTCAATGGAAAAAAAAACCCACACATATGTTAAACTTTCACCTCTTGAATTGTGATCCCTCAATATAAAGCTCCAAGACTTGTAACAGCAGAGAATAGCTGAGGACAACTCCAGGGCTGCATTCAGAGACATCTAAAGCCTTTGCTTTCTGTAAGAATTCCTGCACATAGTTCTGAAAACAATCAATTAAATATAATATAGATACTCGATTGATAACAATAGCAAAGACTTTCCACAAAAATTATCAGGACAAGACTCTCTAAATTTGAAAGTCCCATATTCTAAAAAAATAAATAAATCACAATGTATCTATAGCACCCTTAACGTTTCTAAAAAAAAAATTGCTATGGATCTTTAGCACAATCATACCATGAGACCAGTCACATCTTGACCATTTCTACCATAATATGGAGTTATCAGTGTAGCATGAAAGCTTGTACTACTTGTTTCCCTTTCAAGTAATGAAGAAACTATAATCTTGTGGCAGTGTGGCACAGAGAATCAATCACTTGAATACATTGGCCCACCCCATACACCTGAGCCTGAAGAGAAACAGGAAAAAAAAAAGCTAGTAGGCTATGATATGTGTATTCTCTAGTAGCAAGATTTTAAGAGTAAATGTGACAGCATTTCCCCATGTTTGATAAAAAAAAGCATATTATGCTTGCAATTGTAATGAAAAAGAAATATAATTCTCAGAAAAACAGTGAAGGCAATTCTACAGAGCTCGAAGATATTTTTCACTGCTTTATTTATTAATTTCTTTTGTAAAAGCAGGTTTTCCAAATTGAGGAATGTGGTGAAGCAAACAGTGATGGTCTTTCACACCAATGCTGATTTTACCAAATAAACATCAGTCTATATGTTCTTGTAAATAGTTTTTTCCTTATTAATTATCTTGATCACCTGTAAATACAATCTGAATGGATCTCTACTGCTACTGCCTCTTTGCTTGTGTCTAGGTATGTGAAGTGTGGTTTATGGACTTTTCTCATTACATAATATATATATGGTATGTTTCATAACACTTCATCACAAACTTCATGCCATGTTGCCACTTACTACACACATTAATTTTTGTGCTGTGCATACTTTTCTCTTTCTATACATACTTAAAATATTCCTCTCACTGCTATCCTTTTTGTTTTAGGATTTTTTTCAAAATTATCTAAAAATCATACAGGTTCCTGGGAATTCTCCTGCTAGGTAATTGGGTCGTGAGGGAATATGGGCCTAGCTGAGGGTGCGATATGGAAAGGTTAAGAAAGTAAAGTCATTGATAAAACATAGTTCAGCAAATTGACAGATTGTACAATTAGCTATTCAGGAGCCTAAGAAGGGAGGGGGGGAAGGGTTAAACATGAGTGTAGAATATGTCACAGAAAATTAAATTTACATCTCTCCGTGTGTACGCTGCCTCGCTGATGTCATCCCACTTATCATCATACTGATGGAATCCACTGAACGATGCCAGCTCCGGACTTTCCATCAACCGCCACTGCCAAAACTCATCACACAAAGATAGCACAGCTTGATCTGGCCCAGACATTTCTAGTGCCAGCTGCTTCTTTCTGCCCTAGAAAAAGATAACGATAGCGTTACATTCTTAAAGTTAAGAGTGTAATTCACATATAATTACATTGTGTAGGCCTATCTATTATGACAAAAAATAATTTCAATGTTTCGCAGAACTTCAAAGAATAACCAAGTGTCCCACATTAAAAAAAAATTTTTAAAAACCAAGTGTCCCACGGCTGCTTAAAACCCATCCTAGGCGGCATATTATTACGTGCGCCGCAGAACCGCTCAGGCCGGCCCATCCCACCTCGCGCGGTCATAAATCAATTTGACAATCGTTTGCAGAAACGTGACCGGCACAGGGGCGCAGATCCCTTGCCAGCGATAGCATAATTGTTGGTTTCCTGTAATTGAGACGTTATCATGACCACTTTCTCTCTACCAAAATACCACACATGAACAAGATTTATACCAAAATCTCCGTCTTTTCCTACCCTACAAGACACTATAATTTTTTCTCTGTATCTGTAGTGGTTGTTATTTTCCAAGTCGAAATACAAAATTTTAAGCAGATTTCATTTTCATTCATCGTGAATTACAATCTGCTCAACATCGAGCAAATGAAACTGACAGTATGTGGCAGGAGTATGACACCAGTGTGGATGAGCCCGAGTGCCGTGTATGTCAAGCTCATTCAGCCCGCTCTATGGGTTGTGTCACTAAGGCACAGTACTGCACAATGAAGACATTGGTCCTTGCGTTAACATTAGCACCAGCACATCATTGTCAAGAGACGAAAGTGATGAACCGAGCGAGCCCCCATGTTTCTCATCAACACCGAACAAGCCACCAAAACAATTAACATCTAGTTACACCTCACCAGCTTTCAAAACAGACATTCTCTTTTCACATTCACTAGAAAAATCCTCAACCCGACCACTCACAAAAGAAGAAGAGAACCTCGTTCGAAATTTGGTAAACAGAAAGATAAAAAAAAAAACCACACAGGGCGACATTATACCGTTCAAGAGGAAGAGAGGGGGCCAATCTAGACATATTCAAAAAGTAAAGAAAGAGACAAACCAACATCAGCAACCAGCACTAATACTTGGATTATTATTATCGGGAGCCCGCTGCATCCGCATCCAACTTCCCACATGACCTATAACACCTTAGAATGGTGATGCAAAGATGCTGATTTGTCAGTAAATTCCTTGTTGTATTGCAAATGATGTGTGTCAATTTCAAGTAATTTTATCGATGCAAACATGTTCATTTATATCTTATAAGTTGCCATATTCTCTTTCGTTTAGTGTCGACTAAATCCAAGGTACTGACCCTTTTCGAGGGTTTTTAAATCCATGATAGCGTCTCTTTTAGCGCATAATTCTTTTTTAAACAACGAAGGTTGAAAAGTCCATTTTCACTTTTGTGGGTTTATTTTATAGACAATTCATTGCGTAAACCCATTATCAGGTGCTTTAATTACCTTTAAAATCGATGTAATGAAACCACTTCGCGCCCAGCATACGGCAAGCCAGCTGCCCCGGCATATGACCCCGTGACCCCGCTTACCGCTTCAGCGCTCACGGCTTGCTCGGCAAATAAAGTGCCCGGCATAAACAGCCGTGGTCCTTAGTAAAAACAAATATAGAACAAACTTAGCCTTCTGGGTACTAGTTTCATTGACATCATACCAGCGTGTTTCTGGTCTAGTTGACAGCCTACCACGGAATCGGTATGACAACTGGTCTAGTTGATGGTCTACAACAAACTACAATGCTAAACATTTCTTTCTGCTGTTATGTAAACTTAGGACTGTCATTGGCCACATTACAATGAAACAATGTTTGGCCCTGAAAGGGGTAGTTTAGCCTAAGTGCTTGCGGTTGTAGTGGTTCAAACATGATCTTCCTTCTGCGTTTTTACAGGCTTAGGACTGTTGCAGCCATTGTAACTGTAATAATTTGTCTGAAGAAAAGGGGCCCTGGGCGAAAATTGGAGCAGGACCATAGCCATGCCATGCCACTGATTGATGCCATGGCCATAGTTATATCGTCGGTGCTCTGATGGAACCTCGCTAACTCACTTTTCAAAATTTTACAGGAGAGACTTAAAACTGTCTAAT
>JAUKPP010166277.1:3333-14587 GCA_032273245.1 Phyllaplysia taylori
CTCCCCCCCCCCCCCCCCCCCCCCTGTTCTATTCACCGGACCACAAGCGATAGAATCACTGTCGAAGTCACTGGAAGTCCTGTCAGTTTCACCAATATTCCAGTAATTAAATAAGCGCTAACGACACATCTACATTATGTCATATTAGCTAAAATGAAAATCTCAATGGCCTAAGGGATAAACAACTTCGTAAAATTGTGCTGCAAGCTTAACAAACGGAAAGGACAACCAAGGAGTTTATTGTTGATTTCACTTATTATTTTTTTTTAAGTTTATTAGCCAGTCATGATAAAAGGAATTTTTTTTAGAGAGTCAGGGAATGCGAATACATTATCTTGGTGTAGTTGTTTGTGGGCCTAAATTATAGGCTACAGTGGGAGAAAAACAAAGAAAGAGAAAAAAAAAAGAAAACAATAACAAAAAGCATTGACTAAAACGTGTGGCTGCTTCACGCAGACATGTGATTCTTAAACCTGTGCCAACAAAATTAATCAAAAGGTCAATCCAGAAGTTCCTGCCTGTTTTTCTTCAGTTCGGGAAACCCCATTCACTCAGATAATGAAATCCATCTCACAAGCAATGAACATTATTTATCATTTGCATTTTAATAGTTCGTTAAATCTTATCATATAGACGCACAAGCTTCACAAGCGAAAAGTCTGTTATGCATGTTTAATAAAAATAACGTTTATAGTGCGTAGACCTACATCTCTACGCAGGAAGCAGTTTCTGTGAGGTTGTTCTTTTAATCAATTACGATAGTTTTACCGTGCCGTACTCAAGTTTGCAACGTTATCAGCGAGAGGGTGCGTTTCTCTCACCGTTACTGCTTACCAACATTAGCCTTGTGTGCTACGCCCCCCCCCCCCCTCACACACACACCAAATGTCCGCTCTATGCCCGTCTTTCACTTCCAGGTGTTATCACCTTCGTGCCAGGAGGTTGATATCCCGGTTGATCTGCGCAAACTCATTTTCTCATGTTCGGCAACTCTTTGATGAGTTCCGATTATAGCCTACATGCCTGCTTGCCGATGCAGAGGCAAGAAACGAGCGTATGAATGGTCAGTTACATATATACCCCTTCTTCCCCGTGGTTTGCAATAAGGAGGGTTGGACTTTTGTTTTATTGTCCAATGAAACCTTTGCTGAAACTAAAATTGAGGCAATGAGGTTAATAGCAAAGGTGGAAGACATTGTTTCTCATAATGATAATAGGCTTAGACGTTACAGTCACAGATTTTCACCCAAAACAGTAAAAGCGTTTTTGCTTTCATCAACCCACGTTCTTTGCTGAGGCTACTGTTTGCACTGATTTTATTCTCAATTATAGCGCATCTTTGACTATCACGCAGGAGAGCCTACCCTGGCTGAAACATGTTTAAATCTCATATCTAAAAGGAATAGCCTACAATGTAGGGCGTAGGCTTCCGTTATATCTAGGTTCTTAACGATTTATAATAATATCATAAGAAGTTACTTATTTTAAACTTATTTAACATGGTAGACGAGAAATTGCCTGATCCTCACGACTACAAAAAGAAGCTGACGCACCTGTCAATATAAATAGGCTTAAGAAATCGGTGTCTGTGTTGTTGTACGAACATTTTCAGTTTCTTTGCTAGGATTTTGTGCCTCCCGCACCCCCCCCCCCCCCCCCCCCGAGAGCTTTTATGCGTGTAAGTGTAATGGAGGTTTTAACCCCCTGAGTTGACCGTGAGGGGTAGGTTCGAAGTAGCCCGCTTATAAAATGACCTTATACGAAAGGGAGAGAGAAAGTCCAAAGAGTTTGCGAAACAATTTCGCCAGACCAGTGCATCTTCTTCTTGTTTGTCTTTGTTTATAGGTTACCTTATTTATTCTTGACGGGTTTGGGGGTTTTCTTTATTCTAATTAGCTACACATAATGTTATTTGACTTGTATGTTGTTATTTCATCCTCCCGTTGGCGGGTTTTCCTTTTTTTTTCTTTTTTTTCTTTTTTTTCTGCACGGACCTGGCAATACCGTAAGACTTTAGGCCTGAGGAGCGTAAAAGCTGTATTGCCGAGCAAGCTTATTTATAAACCAACTTGACTATTTTTTGTGATTATGGCCAGAATTTTTGGGGGTATCTTTTGGCAAGTTTAAAACACTTTTGTATGTTTATTACAAAGAAATCATATTCTAGGACACTCTTATTATAGAGTTCTTAAGAGTTTTTTTAAAAACCATTACTAATGTTAAAACTGCTCCAATTAATTTAATTGTACCCCCAAACTAATTTTGGGCCGTTGTTACTAGATCTGTTAGCGGTTTTCTAAACTGAAAATTTTGAAAACTGGCATAACAATTTTGCTCAAACAAAATGGAAGAAGAAACAGAGAGTCCAGATCTCGATCTATCTGATCTTTTGCGCTGCTGCACAGACAGTTGACAAAGCAAATGCGTTCGCAAAATTTTGAATTTCTAACTGTTTATAGTGTAAGGTCTCACCTATGCTTTCAAGTGTTGTATTGCAAGGTAAGGAAACACAAAAGTAAACAGATCTAGAATCAAGAAGAGCCAGGCTGTGGAGGCCGTCCGTCAGGCCACTCAGGCTGACCAGCGTGCCCAGGCCCAGAAATGGAGTCAGATTCAGAAGTGACAGAGAAGATCTAGATCTAGATCTAATATCTAGATCTAGATATAGAATCTAAAATTAAGATTAAAAATAAAAAGAGTCAGACTAGATCTAGCAGAGTCAAAGCTCCACTGACGAATCAGACGCACTGATGCCGATGGCAATGGATCATTAGTCGGTGATCTTGTGAAGTTGTAGTTTCGTTCGTTAAAGTCAAAGTTCGGGTATCGATGTCGCCCGGGTATTGAAGTGGATTGAGCTAAGCGTGAGACCAGGAGGAAACACTCATCCTCCTAGCATTTTTATTACAATTCAGAACTACTTCAGTTTAAGTCTTATACAAGTCTTCGAGATGGAAATGGAGAAACATAAAAATGTTGTGTTTCCTTCCTGTCTGATGCTCTGTTCACTCTTCTTCGATACTCGGACCTGACTTTAACGAACGAAACTACAAGATCACCCATTAGTCATTAGTGTCGAGGCTGTCCGTCAGGCTGACCAGCGTGCCCAGGCCCAGAAGAGGAGTCAGATTCAGAAGTGGCAGAGAAGAACTAATCTAGAATCTAGAGATCTAAAATCTAAGATTAAGATTAAAAATAAAAAGAGTCAGACTAGATTTAGATTCTAGCAGAGTGCAGAGTCAAAGCTCCACTGACGAATCAGACGCACTGATGCCGATGGACCATTAGCGGCCACTGTTTTTTTTCTTAGATCTAAGATTTGTTAGAAAGAGCGTATTAGGTGTGGGTGTGAGGGTGGGGAGGTTGCAAGTGTTAATCCTTATGTGTGCACTCGCGAGCATGTGTTTACGTGTATGTGTGTCCCTGCGTACAGTGTGTGTGTGTGTGTGAGAGAGAGCAAGCATGAATGCATAAAAGACAGTGTCGTTGCCATGTGTGTCAATGTTTATTTTCATATTATTATATTTTATGTTGTACTCTTTATTTGTGAGGCTTGATTGCATTCACACCCATTCTTTGGAAATGCAATGTAAAGACTTTTTGGCCAATAAACCAAACTGAACTGAACTGAACTTTTTTAGATTCAGTAGTAAGTAAGCAGGTCCGGGTAGGTGCAGTGCAGCAGCATGCTCTGGCTCTGCTGCGCAACCGATGGTGATAGCATGGATGGGACATTTCAGTCTGGAGGGGTGGGAAAGAGGAGATATATTCCGATCGCGACCTCTGGTTTTACATGTCAAGGCAAAATTGCACCAGGTGTTTAGTTCACTAATTGACCATTGATTGTATATTTTTCTCACTTTGGTTGACTGCTCATGGAACAGGCTGAAAGTTTTTCTTTTTCTTTTTAACTGAGAAATTGTAGAGAATGTTTGCTTGTACAGACAGGCAAAACTGTGTGAAAATAAGCAAAATGAAATAAGTATGGGGAGGGGCCAAGATTGATTCAACGTATTGTGGCAGGCAATTTATAAGAATCTAGATCTAGATCTAGTCATATGAGATTGACAGCCGGAGCCGCAGGTGGAGCCGGAGCCGGAGCCGCTATTTGAAGCTGGAGCCGGAGCCGCACTGATTTGACTGCGGCTCCACAGCCCTGGCATCAACTGAACATTCTTTAAAGTGCCTCACAAAAGAAAAAGGAGAATATCACTAAAACTTTTTGAAATCTCACAAAAATTAATTTCATTTTTAATTTTGGCAACTCTGTCTAGATCTAGAAAGAATGTTCCAAGCTGACCGAGCTTCATGCCAGGTGGAAATTATAATTTCTGTGATACTGGTCTACTTGATGGTCTACTGACTAACACGTTTCTGTTCTACTTGACAGCCTACCAAGGAATCAGTAGGACAACTGGTCTAGTCTACCACAAACCACAATACTAACATGTCCCTATCTGCGTTTATAGAGGCTTAGGACTGTTATTGGCAGCATTAAAGATGACTAAAGATTTTTGGTTGTTTTGTGGATGTGGTGGTTCAAACATTTCCTTTTGCCTTTAACAGAAATATAATCGCACATGCATCTTTTGTTCTAAAAGCATCCTGGGTTATGCTGTCTAAGACAAAACTTCGCCAACCCTTAGACCACAACTGCAAACACTAAACACAGATGTTGTTCCATACTTCAACACCCAATTGATCTCAACGCATTCAGCGTCTTAATGTCTGATCATTTCTAGTCCCTCGCTGATCATCTCTAGTCCCTCGCTCTCGTCACCTACTTGCCATATCCTTTGTCCCAACCTAACCCCCACAAATACAACGTCAACTGTCAACAATGTACTGTAACCATCCACGACCCTTTGTCTGATATTGACATAATTCGTAGACCTTACTCAGCCTGGCGGGACTCCAGGTAGGCCACCTTATCTCGGTAGGCCATCAAGTAGACCAGTACTATTTTTGGTTTGGTTTGGTTACCAGTTTTACTTCCCCTGCAACACTGTAAGGTCATTTAAGAGACGGGCTACTTCGATCCTGCCTGTCAGGTCCAACCCGGGCTGAGAGGGAAAAAATCCCAGCAGAAAAAACCCCAGATCGTCCGCAATCGGGGATCGATCCGGGGTCCTCCGCATGCAAGGCGAAGAGCCTAACCATTACACCACAGCGCCGGTGTACTATTTTTGTTCTCCAGGGTGCATACGCAGGTATGGAAGTATGGAAAAAGTATGGAAATTGAAAATCTCAATTTAAGACTTAAAAAAGCCTTGAAAAATGGGGGTATTTTATGTTTTTGCCAGAAAAGGGTATGGAAATATTGGTAAAGGTATGGAAAAATCAGGATTGCAATTTTGATCTTGAAAGTCAGTAATGAGCAAGTATAGTCACTCCTGGTGAAATCTTGCTGCTTTTGAAAATGAAAAAGGCTCAGCTTCTGGGGGGCAAGCCCCCCAGACCCCCTAACTTTACTTCTTAGGTACAAGCAACTAAAAAAGTACAACCATTATTCATAGAGAATGGAATACTTTGAAGTAATTTGTGAACTGATGAAAGGTGAGGCATGGATGGTGGGATTCTGAAATCAAGCGCCTGGCGGTTTTACAGAAATAATTGTTACGTTGTGCAGAATTCAAACATTGACCCAAGATTAAATATTTTGTGATAGAGCTTACAGTTTTCGTGGGTAAGGGGGTTGGCAACTCTTAAGTGAGGAATGAGAAGCAATGTTTTGAATTATTATATATGGTGAGAACATTTGAAAACTTAAAAAAAAAAAAATTATTGTATTTATGGAGCAAACGTTATTTTACGTAAGTTAAGCTTTTATGATTCATTACTTTACCGATTGGGGCACTTTCAGTTGTGGGAGGGATGGGTCTGGAAAATCTTCAAAGTGGTATGGGAAAAGTATGGAAAATGACTTTCCAGAATGTGTATGCACCCTGGTTCTCTCAGGCTTGTTTTATCAGATTGTTGTAACAGTAACATAATTTTTTTCTTCATATTTTTCCTCAGTGACCAATGGCTGACATCCACTGCTTGGATGCTGAGATTGTAATCAGCATTGGCCACACCTATTGGTTTTGTGGCTCTTGCCAGGCCAGGTTCTCAAGACAAACCAGCATTGACCACCATGTCTTTCACAAGCACAGAGATGTGTTTGCTGCACTTGATGTCACGCTTACCAAGGACCACGGGCACTTTGCGTTTTCTCCTTTACAGGAAAAGCAAAAAATTGGTGACTTTGTGAGCACAAGCTTTGACCAGCCATGTGAAAATTTGTCCGACAGCTCGACAAACCTCCTGGCATCTCACCATGGCGTCAGTCACGTACAGTCAGAACTGGATCAAGTGAACTGCCTCTCAGAAGGGTCATTGATCACAGGTGTTTGTAGTATAGAACCATTTAGCTTCACAGATGTGGTAACAACCAGTGGCAGGCTAAATGGCCTTTATGACACATCAGAGAATCAGGTTAGCTTCTGTCCCCTTGAGCAAAATGTTCCTATGCAAGGCTCACTAGGTTACGTTGATACTGCAAGTGTTTCACATAGGGCCACAGTGGTGCAGCCAGACTTGCCTATTGTCACAGGTTCAGGGGATGGAAGTAGCGAGCAGCATGCAGTTGTGGTCACTTGCTCTGGTCACAGTGAGCAAAACCATGTTGATTGTTCTTTGAGCTACCAGCACAAACATGAGCCTCTTATCAAAGATCATCATGCGCTTAGAGGAAGACAATCTCCATCAGAAGGTAGTATCGACACAAGCTGTGAAGATAGTGAATCCAGCAGTGATGAAGACACAGATGCAGTCGTTGGCTCTGTATTGGACATTCTTGAGAGGTGCATGGACTACGATCAAGGCTTGGACATTCTTCAACACTTACATGATCCTATTTTGCCCACCATCAGTGAGTCATCCCCTGTAAAGACTTCTGTTGAAACACCCTTCCAGTCAGTAGCTGTCTCATCAAGCCCTTCCCAGTTAACCAATGATGTTTTCGGAGGAAAGAATGACTTCATTTCACCACCAATTGCTGGGAGTTCGTCATCTCATTCACCTGTATCTGGACAATTACCTTTAGAGACCAATGGTCAGTTAGAGGGGAACCTGGGGGACTGTGAACTGGACTCAACTTTTACTGACACTTTTGACCAAGCTGCCAGCAATTGTTATTTTGCCTCACAAGATTGTAGTGACGTTGATGGAAGAAATGAAGTTCTGAGATCAGCAACAGACGTGTTGAAAAATTATGTGACCATGACCTTAGGGAGAGAGTCTGGTACAAGGGACAGTGAGACGAAGACAGGAGACACTCAACAGCTGGAGGGAAAGGCTGGCAATGGTCAGTCCCGCAGCATGTTGCTGATGAGTTTTGTGTCTGAAAATATAGACCATTTGTATTCCAATACCAGTCTTTCAAGGAAAAGTGCAAATGTAAGCAATGACAGCAATCAAGCCGATACAGACTTTGATCGTCTTTCGTTAAATAGTGATGTTGAAATTAGTGCCAAAGAAAAGGTGACTGTCTCTGAAGTCAATGAAGAGAGGCAGGCTGATAGAGAATGTCATTCAGCACCCAGTATGGAAGGTGTGCACAGCATCAGAGAGTGTAGATCAAATGTATCAAAGATGGATAGGGAATCAGAAAAGCATACAGTGGGAACCAAAGTTGATGCAACAGATTTTTTTATGTGTGATGATTGGACGCAAATTGCTGAAAACTTAAATGTGAATTTCATGCTCACTTCTGAAAGGGAAACATCAACTCGTCAGACTGTAGTGGACGAACTGGACACTACACAAGTGTTCACAAGAAAACCATCGCCAAGAAATCAACAGCTAAGACACATTCATAATTCTTTTGTTCATAATATTGATAAAGTGATTCAGTCATCACCTCATACCTCAGGGCAAACCCAACCAGAAACCGTTATGGTTATGGGTAAAAACCTACCTAGAGGCATGACAGATGAAAGATCAGACAGAAGTCTAGGGGATAAAATCAGTACATGTAAGGAAAAAGAGCAGAATTGTGACAATTTTTCCTTTAATGGAACCTCTAGTATTAGATCGTCAAACTCAAGGGTTCTTCCGGCTTCAACAACTTCCAAATCAGGCAATAACCCAAGCTCTACACTCACCAATACCAAGCGAAGGAAGAGGTCACATCCCATTGAGGCAGCATCCAAAAAGACAAGCATTGGGGCTGCATCAGACAAATGGAAAATTTGTTCAGTATGCAACAAACGGTAAGTAGTATTAACAATATCGGCAGCTTTATAAAATTTTCATTAATTACAGGTTTGTGAATAGGAATTGATAGTAGTCAGCAACTGTAGCTAGTCTTCATTAATTGATGGTATGTGAACAGGAATGCTACTAAATATAATGTAAATGTGGATTTCCAGTTTTGATGGTCAGATATTTAGATATTCTGTGTAATTTTCTAGGGTTATGGTTGTTTGATTCACATGTTCTATTTCGTATTATAGTCTTAATTGAACTTGTTTAAAGGTTGATCCATGTTTCACTTCACACTAGGGATATAGTGAGATCATTGGGACCAGCCTTATTTCCTTGTTATAGTCACAGTGGCCCGAACAGTTAAGATAAAGAGGTGGAAGTGCCCTGGGCGACATTTTGGATTGCCATAACTGGGCTTGTTGTTTTCATCAGTTTCTTATTGAATAAAATTCAGTCTCTTTTGGCATGATCTTATGTGTTATGTTCCTAAGGTCTTTTTTTTTCTTTCTCAGTTTCTCCACAGTTGGGGCCCTTAATCGCCACTTGAAAGTGAATGCTGGCTCAAGTGGCATCTGCAAATGCAAAGTATGTAATGCATGAATATGTTTTAATAAGCTGTTTTGTTCTTTGGTAGATTAATGTTCTGCACTCATTTTTTCTGTTCACTGTTGTTAAATTTTTCTTCAATTCAAGATTTTTTAAATCTTGTATAGTAGCCTACTTGTTAAGAATTTCCTGAGAAATTAAATTATTTTTACTTCTAAAATAAAAAAACAAGATTCGTACCGACTGAGACACTTAAGAAATACAGGTAATAAGACTGCGTACTTTGGGCTCAGTCTGTTGTCAAATTTCGCTGTTGCTTACAGTTGTGTTTTGAATTCTGTTCAGTTCGCTTCATGTTGTTTTACATTACGGTATATCAGAAGTTTCCTAGAATAATTATTGAAAATAAAATAAGAGTCTTTAATTGTAGTATCATGGAGTACAGTCGAGCCTGCACTAGCGACCACCTGTTCAAGACTACCGCCTGTACAAACGACCACTTCTCACTTCCCCCCTTGGGTTTTTTCTGCACTGTCCAAGACGACCGCCTGTCGAATGAGACTGCGACCACCCTTTTTTTTTACTGACCAACAGCCACAAAAATCTGCCCAAGACGACCTCTAGATACTGTTTTCACTCAACATGTTGCCATAATCATGGGCACCTATACATACGGATGAGTGATGAGTCTTTGTTCGAGCCGCAAGTAGGCTACCCATTCTTTTCACCGATCATTGTTATTAGCCCTGCCTACTATTTCATGCACTCGATGACCAGCACTGAGCATTGACAAGGTTTGCGCTTTAACCGTGTTGATCATTGGGGTAACAACTTTTCAGCTATGGTAGAGTGTGGCAGGCCACCATCTTAATCCATTCACCTGTCGTTTATTGCCCCTCCCATAATTCACAATACAGTGTTACTCCTGACCAGCACAAAGTGAAGGCAAAGCCAGTCGTCCCTCTGTTTACCCAATCCGTAACAACAGACTTGGCACAAAGGTGTTGCTTGTTTGTTGAGTGGCGACAGCACATTTCTCTTTGTTCCTCCTGGCACTCTATCTCCCTCCTCTATCTAATTAATTTTGAACAATAACAAAGGTACAAAGCTCAAACCAGCCCTCCTGACTAAAAAAAAACCCAACCCCAAATAACATTTTAAAACATCCCACTGTGAAAAGAAAGTTTTTTTTTCCACTTTATATTCATTGGAGGGAAGGGGGGAGAAAGGTTGCTTTTTTTCACTTGACACCAGGACGACCACATGTCTTGGGCAGGTTCAACTGTAGTTTTTAGGTTTATGATGGAGCATAATACAGTCAAACCTAAGACGACCACCCAATATCGAGAAAAAAGTGGTCGTTTTAGACAGGTGGTCGTCTTAGGTGGTCGTCTTAGACAGGTGGTCGTCTTAGAAAGGGATAATATATAGGAAAAATGTAATTTGGAAGTCGATGGAAAGTGGTCGTTTGTTCAGGTGGTCGTCTTATACAGGTGGTCGCTTGAGCAGGTTCAACTGTATGCCATTATTATGTAACGCTAAATTTCAGATCTGTGTCTGTGTTTCCAGGTGTGTCACAACAAGTTCCATAGCCTGTTCCAGCTAAACTTACACGTGTACAAGTGTCATGAGACAACTGCTACGCTAACATGCTTCAAGTGTAACTCACAGCACGCTCATGTCCGAGGCTTGGCCCAGCACCTTCAGGTAAAGCTGTAGTTTCCGGCGGTGTGGTGTAGTGGTTATGTTAGGCTCTTTGCCTGTCATGCGGAAGACCTATAGTTCAACCCGGTCGCCAACAAGCCTTCATTTTTTTCTGCTGGTTTTCTTTTTCCCTCCAGCCCAGGTTGGCCCTGACAGGCAGGGTCGAAGTAGCCCATCTCTTAAATGACCTTACAGTATTGCAGGGGACGTAAAACTGGTAACCAAACCAAACCCTAAAGCTGAAGCTTGTAAAATGGAAGAGTGAATTCTGTTAATGGTGGAAGAACTGACAAGTTATCTTTTTTTCTAATAACTTATTTGGGTAGTGGGTTTTCACCATTTTTTTTCCAGTTTACTTATTTAGTCGTTTTCTCTCCAACCATCACAAAAATAATAGTTACGTGTTGGAGGGTGAGATTGAAAGCTCTAAGCCTCTTAGAAACATGGCTAAGTTTATTCCTTTTTATGATAGATCTGGGTCATAAAATCAAGATAGCATCCAAAGGTCTATGGTTTTCTTCCCTTTCACATCTGTCTTTGGGCGACACTTAAATGCAGTTGTTATAGGTGTATGGCCCCACTTACTTGAAGACCGGCGCTATGGTGTAATGGTTAGGCTCTTCGCCTTGCATGCGGGAAGACCCTGGATTTATCCCCGATTGCGGACGATCTGGGTTTTTTTTTTTTCTGCTGGGATTTTTTCCCTCTCAGTCCGGGTTGGCCCTGACAGGCAGGGTCGAAGTAGCCCGTCTCT
>JAUKPP010166388.1:0-14585 GCA_032273245.1 Phyllaplysia taylori
GACAGACAGACAGACAGACAGACAGACAGACAGACAGACAGACAGACAGACAGACAGACAGACAGACAGACAGAGGGCGAGGGTGATAGGGAAAGGTGATTGAGTGTCTGATATGTTAGAGGACCTGTCGGAGTTTCCATGGCTCCGTCTACCGTCACATCAGAGTAGAACCGGCGACTGTGGCGTAGTGGTTAGGCTCTTCGCCTACCTCGCAGAAGACCCAAGTTTGGGTTTCCATGTGGGGACGAGCATCTGCGTCCTTCTGCTGGTTCCGTGGAGGTACATCGGCTATTAATTGACCTTGCAGTGTTACAAGGAACACAAAACTAAAAACCCAAAGCAAACAGCAATGTAGAGTTGTACAATGACTGGTTTAATTATAGTCCAGATAGATAGGTGTACTTCCTTGATAAATCCGAAGAATATAACGAAATATTTGAGTCCTGTTTGTGTGCCCCTGTTGGCCAGGATGCTACAGTTAGGAAGCATCTGTCGTACTAAAATTTATGTGAATTTCTTTTATTATGTAGCAATACAGATCTAACACTGAGCTTCGCCGGCGGAGCTGTGGAAATGACGATAACTTCTGGAGACTACTCGGGTAAGTAATGCAGTATGACCATAAACTTAAGGCGTCATAACTACAGTGTAGCACCTCGCGCTCTATTGATAGTCCATTTTTATTGAAACTAGATGCATGATGTCCTCAAAGAAGTTGAGGCTTTCAGCTACCCTTAATACATAGTCAGTGAGGAGAATTCAGGATGTAGCATTTTGGGGTTTGTAAGCCAACTGGAACATATTATCTAGTTCGACAATACAGTTATAGCACAGATGCTATGTTATGAGAATTTATTGCGTTCAAAAGCGATGCCATGAGTTCTTATAGAACAGCCAGAATAAACTGAAGCAGCTTGGCGATTCATTTCTTTCTGAGGCTCTGCCTGTATCTACGGTTTGATGCCTGCAAATATACCACAGATCTACTTTGTTGTACGGTTGTTCAACACCAATGTTAAATCGGTGCTGCTGTATGGAGCAGAAACTTGGAGCCAAATCAACAACATCAAGACTTCAGACGTTCATCAATCAGTGTTTGCGGCGGATCCTGTCAGTCCATTGGCTAGAACCCACCAGGAACAGGGAGCCGTGGCAGAAGACCAACCAGGGTCCAATAGAGGAGAACATCGTGAGGAAGAGATGGGGCTGGCTTGGGCACATCCTCCGGAAGCCACCGGGAAACATCACAAGACAGTCTCTGAAATGGAACCCCCAGGGGAGAAGAAAGCGAGGAACACCCAGAAATACCCGGCGCAGGGACCTTGAATCGGATATGACACTGACTGGATTGGGATGGGGACAGCTGGAGAAGACAGCACAGATTAGGACACGTTGGAGAGCTGCTGTTGATGGCCTATGCTCCAGGTGGAGTGAAGGGCATAACTAACTAACTAACTACTTCTTTAGCTGCTGTCAGCATGGTATATAAACAATTGTCACACTCGTTTTATGTCTGTAGATAATGATAGCAGGATTTATTCTACTCATTGTAATCTCTCGTTAAAGCTCGTGATTACAACTTATCAGTTCACTAGTTGAATATATCCTGATCTGCAGCCATAACTTGAGCACTATAATCTTTTTAATTTTGAACTTCAGACTTTACCAATATAATATTCTTACGAAATGGTTTTCTCCATAGCCCATTAAATCAAGGTTATAGTCCGTTCCAAAATGTTAGACACCTCGCGACGTATTCGTAGAAATTTTTAAGTTGTTTATATTGTAGTTTGTCAACACTTAAGGGGTGCTTGCTCAATAAGTTTTAAAGTAATTTAAAAACGTTTGAGAGCTATTACACAATAAAATAATGTAGAAAATAAGACAAAATATTCTGCGATCTATTCGCATAACTTCGCACACTGTCTGAGCTACCCCCACTGGACTTATAACTCGCGTTATAATATTCGTTATTTCAGTTTAATGTGTGATTTTCGACTACTCGTTTTGTTGAGAAAACTTCTACTCTTTCACTTTCAACTTCGCCAAAGAAATACTTCAATGGACTTCATTAGATTACTTCACAGAGTACAGATCTCGTATTAAGAAATAGTAATGTCAGCTTGGCATTTGGACCAATGACAATGCTTTAAATCGGTCACACCCCAAGTTGCCGCTCGCGACAAGGCCAGCGATCGCTACATGGGGCGATTGGTAGCGATGGTCGCTAGCGAAAAGTGATCGCTCAACGAGAAAGGAGACGCGTTCTTTATAACCTTACTTGACTGATTTTGAAGCGGCAAAAACTATGAGCGGCGCTGCATCGCGTCGCTTATAAGGAGATCCAGCCTTACGGTGTGCAGACCCCTCTTCTTTGTTTACGTTGCGGCCATATTCGATACGATTTGAATCGACACTTGGTGAATCACGTGATATCTTTATTTGGGTCTGGCAATTTGGCCGATCTAAAACTAGAACTAAATGAAGCTGAACGAGACCCTCAGTGAGTCAGACTCAGTATCATTATCAACGGTCAAAACTATAGCAGTGATCAGGGGAGTAAACTCCCCTGAAACCCCCTAAATGGATTGAATTTGTCAAATTTTGGACATCTGGACCTAATCAAGAGGGCAAGCCCCCCTGAATCCCCCCAGATGGTGAAATGACTCTCATCAATCTGAATCTTGACACACCCCCTGGTATCGAATATGGCCGCAACGCAATCAAAGGAGAGGGGACTGCACAGAGTCAGTAGTCCCGCAGATCGGGTCAGTATAATGATGAGAATCAGAAAGAAGGAAAATGCTTTGTGTTAGGATTAGAGTTAGGGCCTAACTTAAATCTTAGCCGTACATAACCTCCCCCTAACCCTAGATCTAACTCTGTCTTGAACCCTAACCCTAGCTATTAGTTGTGAGCAGACTTGAAGTTTCGTTGACTTGATCCGTCCGAAAGTGGCTACACGTACTCGAGTACAACATCAACAGGCTAGCCGTACTCCAGTACAGCGACATCGTCATGCTTGCCGTAATGGAGTACGGCGACATCAATAATAAGGTTATATAGAACGAGGCTTCACTTTGTCAGAAGCGTGTGTAGCTCAGTGGTAGTGTGTTGACTTGTTGATTAGAAGGTAGTAAGTTCAATTCTCGCTTCGATCATGTCTTTTTTTTTTTCTTTTCTTTTTTCTTTTTTTCTTTTTCCTTTCTAAAAGAAATTTCTCTCACAAGTTTGTGAGTTCAAATCTAGATCTAGTTTCAATCATGATTTCCATCCCCCCACCGCCTAGTAAAAAAATTGGAAGGCAGATGGGTGTAAAAACATTTACCGATACAAGAACGGGTGTAGCGTTGCATGAAAAAAAAATTAGAAGCATTGCTATGAGTTTGAGTAGGCTATTCTTTCTCTGTCTCTACACTTGACTGAGTTCAGGACGCTACTTTAAATTGCGTGGTCCAGATACCTAGCTTGATACCTGAGCGAGTTGAGTTTGAGTAGGCTTATTGGTAGTGTTTACTTGACTTTCTTAATTCAACTCCGGTTGCACCATCACAACCAAAAGAGGGAGTCGGGCTAGAGTCAGTTATTAGGTTAAAGTGACCCTCACTCTTATTTTAACTCTGACCCTTTCCCTTCATTCTCATTAATAATAGCCTCTTGTGCTTGGATTGTAGACTGCCCAAGGTTAACTCACTGAGATATTTAAGGAGCCTAGTAGTGCCCAGTTCAGTCTCAACTAGTCTGGTAGTGGCAGTGGTGGAAACTGTACAGAACCAGAACGCTTGTCGTACTTGCACTCCATTACAACCAGCTCTGATTTCTACATCGTCTTCCTTAGAGGCTGAGGTGCGTGAAAACCGAAGTAAGGAAGATGCAGTCGAAGCTGTGCTATCGACTACCTGTACTGTATAAACCACTGCTTTCGCATGAAGGAAAGCCTGCTGTTTGTCTACCTTCTCAAATGATTTCTTCTTTTTACTTCCCAAGTTCCCTTCTTGTTCCATTGCAAACTCCTTCCTCCCTTCCTAGGTCATTGTGTAGTCTTTCAAGTTAAACTTAGGGCTGAAAATCACATGACAACAATTTTTTGCTCTTTGAGCAGGTTTTCTAGAGCAGAAATGTCTATTGGTTATGTGAAGTTTTCTCATGCTGAGAGTGAGAACCTTATTTTTTGGATGTGAATAAGTGATGCAGCACGAAAAAGAATTATCATGCTATATTTTCCAGTTCTGTAGAATTACACCACTGAGAAAGCTTAATGGAACAATCACAAGTGAAAGTTGGTTGATGGAAAGACATGCATAAATTACGTTTTTCACATTTATACTGCATGATGAATCTGCAAAAATACGTCAACAAATCATGAAGGTTTCTGAGTTACATATCTTTATGTAAATAGTATGTAAAAATGCACAGACCTGAATCAATTGAAGGGATGTCACATGAAGGAAAGCGGCATTATGGAAAGCCGCCTTACATCTGTTGTCAGAATAATATTAGATTAGAGTTTGTGCTTATATGCGTCATTTGGTGCCTTCGGTCAATTTATTACTCTAGATAATATTTGTTGATTGCATGAATTATTGTATTGTGATTCCACCATTTGATTTCCACATCATATTCATGTCCGGGATTGACAAAGTTTTCATGAATATGTGTCGTTACGCAGTTTTCATAAATTGTTATACTTTTGGAGCTATTAGTATCATATTGCTTTTGTTTCTCTTGCTGTCATTGAAAAAATTATAGACTTATCTTGTATAGAAATTCAGATATTAGCGATTTTGATCTCGGAGTAACCCACTGTCAGAAGAGAAATTAGCGAAAATTGCAAACAAAATTCGTTTTTATCATTGCCTGAGTTCCTGACTGGAGTTAATTGCAACGGAATGCTTTCAAATGTTTCTTTTTTCTATTGGAGAGGGGAGGGGCTAACTTGGTCTTTGTATTTTCTTTATTGTTGTTCAAAATGTATCAGCCCCCAACTTAAGACTTTGTAAGTGTGTAACTTGAAATTGTTCTTAAAATTAGAATAAAAATTAGTATAGCAATACATATTGGGCCATATTTAGTTTCACATATCTTGATTATGTGTGAAATTGTTTGACCATTTATTTAATTTTCCATTTTTCTGCAGCTGTTCGCCATTGTGGTGTTCGGATGCATCTCATCAGGAGGATGGTACGCCCACAGATGTATCATGAACGATGACGACAATGCTTGTGGTTATGGCACAGGTATAGGCGTGCTGGCATTCCTGATATGTCTAGGATTTCTCATTGTTGACGCCTTCTTCGAAAACTTGAGCAGTGTACAGCATCGCAAATATGCCGTCCTTGCTGACCTGGGTATATCAGGTGAGATTTTAAGAAATTATATTGCAAATTTGTGCAGAATGAGGAAGTTGTATTTTACTAAATCACAGTTTATTATTTTTTTTTAAAGCTGCATGGACTTTGTATAGAGACAGCACTTTGTAAATGAAACTTGTTTAACTTCACCATTTTGTTTTTGTGGGTTGTTTTGTGAACGAAAGTTTATTATCAGAAAAGTTATAGGATAATCTGGTGTATCTGCAAGATTTTTAATGTTCTTTCTTTGATATGTTTACTTTGCCAAATAAATATGCATATATGGCTTCGTTTGTCCAGTGTCTTTAGGCTAGTTTTCAAAGAATATTATACTCTGAAACACAAAGTTGAGGCAAGGAGGGTTTGAGGCCCAGTTCAGTCAGACATGTATGAAGATGTCTAGTTCTAGAAAATGTAAGATGTTTTAACTGTTCTAGTGCTTGTGAAATGGCAACAGATCAATTCAATGTAGAGTGTTTCTCAGGAAATTGAAATTAATATAGAATGCAATTGATTGATCTCTTTTTGTGGTTAAAGATTGTAAAGTGCATTGAGATCGCTCTGTATGGATACAATTCTTATCAATAGTATAACAATTATTTATCACCATTATTATGTATGAAGCAATAATCAATAACTGGATTTTGTTTTTTCAGCTGTCAACACTTTCTTGAAAATCTATATTTTCCTCACAATACATATTTACACACATCTCTTGACGGTTAAATTAGAAACAGGCCATCTTTATTTTTTCATCATTGCCTGTCGGTTAATTTGCTTATTGTGCTATCTTTTACAGAGCGTGACGAATTAGTTTAATAAACTAACTTTCTTTTTTTTTTTTAAACAGAAAAATGCTTTACAGAAGCTAAGTAAACAGTTGAAATCTTTCATGAACAAGAATTTTTATTTTTTAATCACTGCAGCAAGGGGACATGTGTCAAAGAAGATAAGGTATAATGTGGGCCTACCTTTCTACCTAGTACTAGTAGTAACTACTACTTTGCCTATCAGGAAATGATTTCATATTGATCAGCATCAATATGATTATTCTAAAGATAACTCAGCTGTTCTATTGAATAGTTGTTAATGATGCTAATAAATATATATTATGTTTGGGTTGTTTTTTCAGGCCTTTGGACATTCCTGTGGTTTGTGGGTTTCTGCTATTTGACTGATGCTTGGCGACGCACTGATAAAGATGGAGTAAAGCATGGTCAAGACAATGTTCAAGCTGCCATCGCATTTTCCTTTTTCTCAATTTTCTCCTGGGTAAGTATAAAGTCTTTAGAGGATGTGAGGGCTGGGCACCAGTCAGTGTTGTATTTAGCTAAGACTGATATATTTACTGTAGCATCAGATCAGCTTGTGCTTGTGCCTAGAATCTACAATCCTTTGTACCTTGCACAGGGTGCGTACGCAGGTATGGAAGTATGGAAAAAGTATGGAAAATGAAAATCTCAATTTCAGACTTAAAAAAGCCTGGAAAAATGGGGGTATTTTATGTTTTCTCAAGAAGGTGGTATGGAAATACTGGTAAAGGTATGGAAAATCAGGATTGCTATTTGGATGCTGTAATTAGAGTCATTCCTGTTGAAATCTCGCCACTTTTGGGAATAAAAAAGGCTCAGCTTCTGGGGGGGCTAGCCCCCCAGACCCCCCAATTTGACTTCTTAGGTACAAAAGACTGAAAAGAGAACTAGATAGAAAATCTGCACATGGTGGTTGAAAAAAATATAATGGGGGAAGGATTGTTTATTTACTTTAAAAAAATTAGAATGGAACGGACATAAATCTTACGTTGGCTTTTTATGTTGTTTTTTTTTACTTGCGGGGCACTTTTAGTTGCGGGGTAGGGTTGGTCTGGAAAATCTTCAAAGTGGTATGGAAAAAGCATGGAAAAGGTATGGAAAATGACTTTCCAGAATGTGTATGCACCCTGCTTGCAGACGCGTATGGGTGCTTTGATGCGAAACACTGCTTCTTTTATTCAAAGAGATACTTTGTCTTCGTGTACCGTTTACCTGTAAATTTTTATGGCACACTAAAAAAACCTTTAAATTTGTCTCAAGCTACTACATTACACTCCTTTTGAAATTTATGGACTTTCTGTGACTGACAATGTGAAGCTGGCCTTGTCCTTTGCTGTGTTGAGCCCAGATACAATATTGCTGTGAACTATTAACTGTTTTATATTAATTGTATATGTGCATGTGGTTATTTCAGGGAGCCCTGACCTTCTTTGCTGTGCGTCGCTACCGTCTTGGGGCCCAAGAGGCCTTTGCCTCTGGATATGACCAGGATCCCAATGCGTCTTCCCCTTACAGTTCGTTCCCTGGCAGTGACACCGGAGACCCCTACCAGCAGCCTCCATTCAGCCAGCAGAAGGAGACCCCCGACTACCAGCAGCCAACCTACTAAGCCCGGACTGTTTGCAGTGCAGCACTGGTAGATCTGGATGTCCTGAACCAAATGAGACACAGCGTAGACATGATTACAGCATTTGCCGTTGTAGACTGGATAGGCTGATTGTAAAGATGCAGCATGTTTAAATGTATCAGTAGCTTCTAAATGGCAATTAGAGCAAAGCTTAAGAATTTTTATCGTATTCATTCATGTCATGTGATTGGGTTTCTTAACTGGTATTGCAAGCTTCTGAAACTTTCATTTGAACTTTGTTTAGGATTTGCACATATTGAAAAAAGAAAGTTTGACATCAACCGTATGGAAATGAATTGAAATGGGGGAAAATATATGAGCTGCTCTTATACTGCAAATAGGTAAATGAAAAAAGTGCATCACATCAGTCAGTCTGAAGTCAACGGTAATGAAGACACTCTACTGAACCAGGGATCAGATGTGTGTTAGATATTAGATGTGTCATGTGTAGTTGTTTGCATCTATCTTATGTATGTTTGTGTCGATTTGTGTGACACGGTGTTAGACTGAACTGTCTACTAGAGGCTCCAGAGTGAACTGTGTAAGGTTTGTAGTCAGCAACTGATTTGTTCCGTTTACTTTCCATCACCATGGGTTTTATTTGAGGCACTTTGGTTGCAAGTGTGTAGGTTGTGTGGATGCAAGTGGGGTTTCGTAATGGTCATATTCTGGTTTAATGAAGCATTTTCACTAGAATCATTTATTTTGCGTGGAGTAATTCGTGGGCTGGATTACATTTCGTGGGTTGTCGTGTTTTGGTAGAAAATTAATTTCCTTTTGAACATACAGGTAGCCTCAACGTCCTTTCTTGTGTGAGCTCACAATCTTGAAACTGAGTGTCAGTTCTTCCCCAGTAGTTGGAAAAAAGCAACCCAAATCATCACCCCACCCCCACCCCCCTCCACACACACACACACACATTCACACACTCACTGTTTTGACTATGATCTGAACAAAGAAAACATGAAGACAGATTTTGATCGTGTGATATTTCTCATATGCTGAACATATTTCAAACCGTATTGTGTATTTTTGAGGGTTTGTTTTTTAGCAATCTCTGTGTCAATCTCATTTTTTTCCCTGTATACATCTTACCAGGTTGGTACCATTTTGAGAAACATTTTTTATTTTATTGTATGTTTGTTAAGTCAAATTGTTTTACTAAATTCTGTTTACCTTGTGATAAAATCCATTTAGCATCAAAGTTTTCATTTCTGTGGGTAAACAACCAAAGTTCATTGCTAGTTATTAACACCATTAATCCTTTGATTTTCTTGTAAAATCAGTATCTATTCCAGCAATGACTGAAATTTAGACTTTTATGCCTAGAAGCATCTGAAAAAAAAAATGAGCAAATAACTTGCTTGTTGCCACACTTGTTCCTTAGTACGTCGTGAGTGGAAATGGCTTGTGTAGAAAATGCTACCCATGTGCCATATGCTCAACTGCATGACAGACTCTCATTGGAAGGAAAACAAATTGAAAGCAATTGACCAGCATAACTTTTACCATCACGCTTCCTTGTAAATTTTTTGTGCAATATTGATTTTTTTTTCTTCGAAAAGATCATTTATGTCAGCTGCTCAGTGTAAATAGCATGTTGCAAGTGAGAGCTTCAGCTGACTACATTACTGTCTGTCTTTGTAAGAATGTTATGTTTTTTGTGTGTCTTGTTTTATTTTCACAATAAGCAGTCTAAGTCGTCTTTACTGCGAAAGTTTATCCTTGGTTCCCAGTTTGTACACTCTCTCCCTTTCTTGAGACCACTCAACTGAATAGAGATAAATGAATAGATCTAAACCACTTTTTAAAAAATCATATTTTGTATATAATTCCTCAGGGGTATTCTCTTTTTTGGCATTTATGATATGCTTGGTATTATTGAAAAACGTTTTTAGAGCAATAGTTAGATGTTCTTTAACAATCAATTGATACAAGAGAGATTACAATTTTCTTCATGTGTGGGATGCACCGTAGTCAGTAGCATGAGCCATATATCTATCTGTGACAGGAGAAAGCACCAGCTGTGTATATGTGGACATCATGGTGGCTCAAGGATGCAATGCTCCTACTGCTCTCTGCACTACTTCTCATTGACTGAAATGTTTTTCATCATCGCTGAGCATCTCTGTGATTGATGACAATAATACCATTATGTCGTGATTTATGTTCCCTTTTTTCTTCTTCTTTTTTTTCTTTTTTTTTCCCTCCATCCATTGTTCCCTCTGTTTTACAAATTGTATTTTAGCTTCACAATGTTATCCACAGTTGTTCTGCTTTGAAGATTGGGGATGACATTGGAATTTTCACTTGTTTCATGAAATGAAAAGCATAAGTTGCTAATTTTGTGTGTAATATGTTGTGTTTTATTCAGTCTATCCATCCAGAAGTTTGTGTTGTGCTTTTTCTATTCATATTTGATAATAAGTTTGGCGATTTTTTTTATATTTCTTATTTGCTATCATTTTCATATTTAAGTATTAATGTGCATAAGAGATTGCGTCTCAACCATTTATCAGCTTTAGCACTTGGATCCATGTGCAAGTGGGGGTTATAAGTTTCTGTGAAAGAGGATTGTTGACATTTATTATCGTGCTTTGTTCTGCAAACCAAATCAATCTTGCGTAAATACATACTAATGTCTCAAAATAAAAGATCGAATCCTGTTGTGAGTGTGAAAGTGGTAACATTGAAACAACATCGTTGGGTTTTTGTCAAGACGTTTCTTTCTATATAAGAATATGACCAAGTCTTCAATGTATTTGAATTTGAATTCCCTATTATTTAGAGAGTAGATTTTGTAAATCTGACCTTTTTTTTTCTCAAAATAGATTTTCATGTTCTGTTCACAGTTCACGGTCAAAACTTTACATTGTAGTAGTTCCATTAGAGATACATTTATGTCAAGAATACTTTTTAAAGGACACTTGTATCTGAAAAATTTCCAGTTTAACTTCCAAGCTGTGGCTTTTTCCTTCCTGATGGGATGTAATATTACATTATGCTTGTGTAATATCAACTGGGATTAGCCATTGAAGAAGAACAATTTTCCAGCAGCGTAGCTTATGTCCCATCATCAGCGATAATGACAATGAAACAATGAAAGTTGAGGGCATTTCCTATCGTGTTTTGATTGACATTTCAGTAAACTTAGTCCTTGAAATAATAATGTAATTTTAATTGCCACTTTAAATAAGGGGAGGTCTTTTGGGGAGGGTGGGGGGGCTTTTTTTTTTAAACAACTGGAAAACCTGAACTGGCCATACTGTAAACATAAAGACAGATTTCATACAACCTTTGTTTCTGGTGTAAAGATTTCAGTGTCAAGAGGCATTGCTTGTACAAAAAGTATTTTTCTCTATTTTTCAATTTATTCCTTTTCCCTATGTTGAGCTTAGCACATATTTTCATTTTGACTATATTGCTACATGCTAATGATGAAGTAGTGATCATGTATATTTTTGCAGTGACGCTAACATTTCATACTATTGTTCTGAGTTTTAAACCTTTATGTATGCAGGGCTCTATTTTGCTGACTAATATTGTGTTTAATTGTTTGTTATTCCCACCACCCTAAACAATTGTCTTGTGGTTGTTGTAGGCCACTGAAAACATCTGCAATACTTGACGAGAGGTTTGTTTTGTGACAGGAGTATAGAGACTGAGGTAGAGTGAGTGGATGAGTGAGTAACATAAAGAGTGAGCGCATGAGAAGTGTTTATTTATTTGTCGTGAGGAGATTATTACAGCAGACTGTATCCAGTGTGTAGACGAGGACAGATTATGTTTGAGTTGGTGTGCGCACGTGGACGTAAAATTGTTTTATTTCTATTTTGAGTTGACTGTGATCTGCTGTGCAACACATTGTCATGTTTAGACGTATGCTGTTTTTAGTCACCCTCATTCCACCTAGCCAGCTCATCTTATATATATATGTATCTGCACCTATAACATTCCATGAGTTTGTTTGGCATTAGGCACTGAGTTGAGGGAGGGTTGGTTTTGTTTTTTTCCATACTCCTTCACCATTTATTTGCATTTGCTTTTCTTTGCTTTTTCATCACTGTGGATATTCTGGTTAGGTGCTCTCCTTTGTGTGCGGCCCAGTATGACCAAGTGGTGAATTTCTTTCATGATTTTGGTATATATATGGTCCTGATAGTGGTAGTCACATCAAACTACTTGAAATTTTTATGTAGGAACCAACTGCAGGACTGTTTTTATTTCCATTCTCAGACAGCCACAAGTGAAAAATATTTTTTTGCTTTCGTTAAATCAATGTGCTGATCTTTGCTTCTTTGCAATTTTCATTATTTGGCTCTCTGTTCTTACTTTTCATGCATTTACTACATAATCAAGTACCAAGTGTGAATTCTGCTTTCAAGTTATGCATAAGTTCTTATGTCCAATCAGAAAGACTAGACTTGTCTCACTAAGTAAAGCTTTAAATTGATACAGAGTTGTGTTTTCATCCACCTCAATATTCAGCTACTCTGCCTGTCATTTCATTTTTGTATACCTGTGCATTAGACTTGACCCCAACACTTGCAGTTCATTTGCCTGCCAATATTTCGTACATTGAAATAAAACAGGACTGGCCATGTCATTTCAAGAAAAACTGCAGCTTACAACAAAATTTTAAGATCACCACTTGTCACTTTTTCACCTTGATTACAAAAAAAGTCTACTTGCTGTTATGATGTAAAGCAATTGTAAAATTTCTGCTGTTCATTTACCTCTAGTAGTACTCCATATTGTTTTGTCTCCATCTCTATTTTTCTTCCCTGTTTTTGCCTCAACTCTCAACCTAGCTTGTCTCCTTTTTCCTCTCTCCATGTATACCAGTAGTGTTCATCAAACAGTTTGAACATATTCAGAAATAAAGTCAATAGTGCAAAGGTTTCAACTTTTTCTAGTTTTACTTTTGGTAGATTTGTTGGGGCAGTAACTTATTTCTTACAATACCCGCTCCCACCCCCTTCTTTTTTTCCCCCACCCTCCCCTCGTATCATGATCATTAGCCTGTTGTAATGCATATTCATGTATACCAACACGTAGCAAGTATGTTGAATAGAAACTTTTCTCCTTTATCGTCTGTGAGACATCCTTCTTGATCAGATTCATAACTTTGTTGTTGTGATCATCATTGTCAACGTAGTTTTCATCATTAAACAGACAAAACACAACTTTTTCCATGTGCTTGCTTTTCATGTAACAAAGATTAAATGTGTTTGTGTTTCACTCATATATTCATTGTTTATTATGAAGCTTAGAGTGGGGGCGTCGCTGGCCGAGTGGTAGTGCGCCCGCCTTCAGACGAGGAGGTCCCGGGTTTGAACCCGGGGAGGTTCGCCAGGGGTTTTCAGAGTTTTCATGGCTCCAATTCCTGTCCTATCGGAGATGGACGTAAAACTTGGAGGTCCCGCCTCTTTATTGACCTTACAAATGTCGCATGGGACGTTAAACCAAAACCAAACCAAGCATGGAGTTAGCTGAGCTATCCACATCCTCTCCTTCCTGTGTATTTTCAATACACGTGCCAGTCGACATTGAAGGTGTTTGGCAGGTGCACAGGCGTGGTCTGCTCCTCCTAAGTGTTAATCAACCTACTATATTTCATAGAGCTTATATTACACGACATAACAATACTGATAGTGCCTTATGTGAACCTAAAAAGGCTAACAATCGAGTCTTTAGTTTTGCCATTCACTGCCCACCTTGAAATACTGCCTTGGTAGGCAAGTTGCTAGGGCATTTGTCCGCTCAGATCAGAAAGTTGTGGGTTCTACTCCTGTATGTGACAATGTACTGTTTTGTTTGCTTCAGTTTTGTTTTTACACCCTTGTAACATTGCTGTAATTTTGGAGTGGCGTTGGTCGAGCGGTAGTGTGCCCGTCTACAGATGAGGAAGTCCCCGGGTTCGAATCCGGGGAAGGTTCACCAGGATTTTTAAAAAGTTTTCATGGCTCTAACCCCCGTCCTATCGGAGATGGACGTAAAATTAGGCCCCGCCTCGTAAATGACCTTACAGTAGTGTTGCATGGGGCGTTAAACCAAAACCAAACAAACATTGCTCTAATTTTGTCGGCGCACTACCTCGACCAAGCCTGTCAGGGCCAACCCGGGCTGGGAGGGACACAACATTCCAGTGGAGAGACGGAGATGCTCTTCCAACTTAGGAATCGAACACCTGGCCTCTGCATGATAGCGGAGAGCCTAACCATAGCATCAGACACCACACAGATTACTTACTGTGTTTGGTTGGACATTTAAACACGCTTATCTGTGTTCCAGCAGCTTTGTTTGTCTTGGTAACACTGTAATATTGCTATAGACTCCCAAGAGGCGTTAAACTCCAAACCCCGGTGTTAGTGCTAGTCGTGAAACAGGCTATTTACCTATCATGCAGATGATCTGAGTTCGATTCCAGTGTAGGAACGAGTATCTGCATCTCTTCAGGGATCCACCAGGGATACGTTCCTATAATACGCCGGTCTCACGTACAATAGAACAACTCATATTCGTTGCAAAAAAAAATCTGTCTGTTTTTATCAAAGTGCGCTGTGTGGTCACATTGTCACATGCTCCAATTTATCGTAATTTTTTTTTCAAATTGGAAGATAACTCCTCTCGTATTGAATCAGAAAATCACCATGTAGGCTGTGAAGTGTGCAGTGTTTTTGCACAGCGCAGGCGTGTCTTCTAGCCAAGTAGGGTTAGGTGGGGTAAGTTGAGCACCCGGGGTAAGTTGATCACCCCAGGTTGTATCCACAAATAAGAATATTTTGATATAAT
>JAUKPP010166499.1:0-36333 GCA_032273245.1 Phyllaplysia taylori
CCCCCAACCCCTCCCTAATCCCCGCTTCCAATTGTCAATTGTCCCTCTTCTGCCATTATTAGTGGTGATTCATACAATTTCATAGCAAATATATTTATTTCTTTAATTTGTTTGATGCTAGTTAATGTGGAAACTACCATTCCTGTACACTTTTGTTGTGTTTTGTTTGTTTGTTGAATTTCAATAGCACTATTCTCACAACACTATAAGTCATTTGAGAGCCGAGACCTCCATTTTAATGTTCATATCCTAGGTAGGAACATTAAATAGTCATATCAGTGCTACTAAGTGAGGTACGACAATAGAAACACTTAGAAGGAGAAAAGATCTCATCAGTCAAAAACTAACCCTTAGATAAAAGAATAATAGAGGATCCAATTTATGGGACAAGAAAGAGTTCATAGGCTAAACCTCATACATTGTACTTAAGTTGTCCCTTGCCAATCTCCCTGTTGTGCCCATAGTGGTTTCTCATTTAAACTCATTAAGTCTTTACTGATGCTGGGGTGTAATGGCTAGGCCCTTTGCCTGTCATGCGGGAGACTTGAGTTCGATCTCAAGTGCGGACGATCTGGGTTTTTCTCTCCTGAGATTTTTCCCTTTCAGCCCGGGTTGGTCCTGGCAGGCAGGGTTGAAGTAGCCCATCTCTTTAATGACGTTACAGTGTTGCAAGGTATGTAAAACTAGTAACTAAACCAAACCAAACATTAAGTCTGTACCCCATTTGATATTGGATGAAAACATTTTCTGACCAGTAAAAATCTCTCTCTGGCAAAACAATACTAGAAATTCAAGTGTGTAGAAAAAAGTTGCTGGCACCTTGTACTTCAGTCGACTTTCGCCAATCTCCCTGTTGTGCCTGTGGTGGTTCATCATCATGTCCTCATGGCAGTCGGCCCAGAACTGAGACATGGACATAACACCCTCCTCAAAGTTACTCTCCATGAAGTGGATCTTCTGCGGACCAATCTGGATAATGATGATGATTATGGATTAATGGATTGCATTTATATAGCATGTATTCCCGCTTGAAAGCAAACTCTATGCGGATGGGCAGGAGGAATACAACAAGGAAAAATAAGATTCTTTATTTGTCCTTTTTACAGTAATTTTGGGTAGAATTTCTGTCTTGACAGTTTCTCTCTTACATACAAATGCACGACACACACCTGCCACATACATCAACATCAACACACACACACACACACACACACACACACAGACAAACACACACACACAAACACTCATACACTTATTTACACACATGCACAGACACATATACACAGCTCATAATACACATCATCACACATTCATGGCATCAGACAATTACAAAATTACACTATTGATAACTTGAGTCTGCACAAATATCACAGTACTTTTCAAACTTTGCCGCTTGACAAACTACACACCCTCACAAGACACAACAAGAACTTTGCATGACTCACATAATTCTGGATGAACTGCTGCCACTCCTCACTGTAGACGTACGTCTTGAAGTCATCAAAAAACGTTGGGCTCATAGAGGTTTGTGGTAGATGGGGTAAATGAACACCAATAGTGAGGAGTTCCTGCCCCTTGTCCATCAGAGCTCGGAGGGCTGACATGAGGTAGGCGTACGTGTCCGAGTTGACTGTTCAAAAAGGAAATTGAGCCAATCTTAATCCTGTATCGGTACAGCATTGTGACTTAGTAGGAAGGTGACAAAGAGAGCAAAACAAATGCAAGTCTTTTATAAATATTTTACACTAGTGTAAATCCCCATTTGTTGCACGGGTACGGCAGTAGTAGTAGATTAGAGACTATTAATTTTGTCGCTATTAGAATAATGGTAGGCCTACCCGACGTATCCTTCTCTCTGTTGATCTTTTCAGCATACTTTTCTTAGACACTAAGCCCACTGCCACAGTTGGAACCCGCGCTTGGGACTTCTCCATATCCCCCAGAACCTCAGACCCAGGAACGCAATTTTTTCCAATTTTTCAGAAACGTACACATAAGCACTTGATCTGAAAGCCGCTTTCATAGTGAAAGTATGGAGAAGTTAAAAACATAGCTTGAGAACAAACTTTAAAAAAAATAAAAATAATAATATCATGCCAACGCTTCTTTCTTTTACTGATTACGCCAGCAAAGCACACAGTTGGGATCGAGACGACTTTTTAAAGCCCTATATGATCAAAGTCGGTTCATTAATAAAGTCTGGAGCCTCGACACAAACCTCCCCCCCCCCCCCCTTAATAATATCACTATTGTGCATGATGATTGCTCACTGTTGATAAATTTGGAAAATAGTACAATATCAAAAGTTTCAACAACCACTTCAGTGGTAGCATCGCCATTGCTTCTCCCTTTTTCTGTTACTTTATGTGAATAATAAGCCAAGATTTACACAGTATAAACACAACTCCCTCAAACGAAAGTCAGGAAAGAGGTAAAAAGTGGTAATAAAAATCTATTTCTGTCATTTGAAGATAAAAGTCAATCAAATAAATACTCAAATTGATGACAACCTCTTTGGCATCACTGCACATAACATACAATCTATACTACTTCCCTTCTGTAGATACCTTTCAATGAGGATAAAAATGTAGATACATTCCATTCTAATGTCCTACTAGACTTACCTTCAATAGCTCTGATGATCATGTCATTGAGGACTCCCAGGATGTAAGAGGCCTCAGCAGAGCTGCTGATCAACTTGGTCTGCACCAAGGCATGGAGCTTGACTGTTGCAGCAGACACCAACTAGTGGAGACAGGAAAAGAAAAAAAACAGCACACAATTATTCATGTGTTTCCCTTATGCCTCCTATATATACACTATTAATTCACTTGATAATTTTATAATTCTTAATGGTGAAAATAAATTTGATATGATTTATATTCTTCAAGCTACACATATAGATGAATCATGAGGAAGGTTGCCCTGACTCTACTTAACAAGGCCAATCCCATGTGATTGTGATATTACATTACTGTGGATAGACAAAGAAAAATCTCCCTATGTGGTAATTTACTCATGTCCCATCTATTTGTTTTATTTTCTGTAAATGTTCCTTGTAACCATAAAAGATCATTCTAACATCCATCCCATGCATAAAGGGCTGGGGGCCATAAAAGCTTCGAAGAACTATTCAATGACTTCACCCATGATTCAAACCCAGGCCTCCCATTTTCTGAGGTGGGTGCTTAACTGTTTTAGTCTCTCAGTCAAATATAGAGATATGATTCTGGCCAAACCAGAGATTGCCAGCATTGCTTTAATAATCCTTTAAAAAGAAAAAAGAGGTTCAGAGAGAGGCCAATGTAAACTCACATCCAAATCTGATTGCTTGGAGAAAGCCAGTAACAAAGAAATGCCTCTGTGCACCATCTCTGTCCAGGCTAGACCAGACTCCGTGTCCCAAACTCCCAGGACATCCAGGAGTGACCAAACATCCTCAAGCAGCTGTGAGAAAGATGTGATCATGTAAAGGCAACGTGCAATTGCTGATAATGATCAAATTAAAGCATTTTCAGAACCAACAGACTGGTCATTTTGCTACTAAAAAGATATTTAATTTCTTCTAAAGGAAAGACAGGTGGTAAACGTATGAATAACAAAAAACAAATTTCTGCAAGTGTTTTAACATCTCCGGATTGCAAATAACAAAAAACAAGCATGATACAAAAGATGTCGAATCTATCTGCAGACCAATCACTATGACTTTAGGAATAGATGGATGGGTATAGCTGATCACACATCTCTTAACCTATACAGTTGGTCAGAAATGATCTTGACAATGGTATTTGAGCGCCCTGTGTGTAGCAGCAAACTATGTGAACTGTTTGACATTACCCTAGGAAGCATTAAAATAATGTGACATACATGCGGTTCAGTCTTTGAGTTAATAATGGCAACCATGACTGTCAAAATGTTGTATCAATTCTTAATAATGACAGTATTGCACTTAGCAGTCCAGAGAAGCCTTGAGATTGCAGTGCACTCCTGCAGTATCAAAAAGCCCATGAAAAGGTTTGCCAGCCCCTGGGGGGACAGCTAGGCTGGCATGGCTCTTAGGTCTAAGGGACCACTTAAAGAGTGAAGAACTCAAAGTAAATTAAGTTCCTGTCAACTGACAAAAGCAACAATGGTACTTGAGAATACTGAATACTTTGTGATGGATGTTTCAGACACAGTTCAAATGAGAAAGTATGAATGCAGCTCAATTCTAGTGCAACGTGAAATGAGATGAAAATCGTTCAAGAGAAATCACTAGATTTACACAACTTTGTAGTCTCTCAGCACATAGATGTGTCTTGTCCGAGGAGCAGAATAAATTCACGGCTGGCTGCATGTGAACGCTGTGTCCTTTATCTACCTTGCAGTGTGACAAAAAAGAGTTGAATATTTCCGACTACTCACTCGAATGGAGAATCTATACAGGGAGGCATCTGGGCTGGTGACAAAACTCTGAACCAGTCGGATCAACTCTATGGCATTTTCTGACTGGGATGCAATTGCTTGACCTGTTGAAACAAAAGTAAGTAACAGTATCAAGTGCTTAGGCCTCATCTATCTGACAAGCTAAGATGATAGGGTCACACCTCAGCTATGACCGCTGGGTGCACTATTATTTTTGTTTTTAAGTATCTGGCGTGGCTGGGATTTGAAGCCCCTTATCACATTCTTTGGATCTATAGTCTGTGGCACTGTACACTCCACCACAGAATACCCTGGAGGAAGGGATCACATGAAGCTTTATGAATATTCTTTTCTACTGAGATTGTCCTAAAAATATAGCAAAAAGAAAGAAATGACCAAAATTGGCTAGAATACTTAACAACAGAGCCTGTTTACAATTCTCATTATGTGGTGTCCTTAATAAGACAAAATCGGAGAGCTACACACCTGCATTCCGTATATCTGTACAGCAATTATGCAGCAACATTTCCATCAAGCGCCTCTTCACCTCCTCTGGCGGTCGTATCAGGATGTGAGACTCACCCAGCTCATCAATCCATGTGAACACTTGACATCGTTCCTGAAAAACAAAAAGAATTTATTACTTATTTTATAGAGGTACCAGCTCTTTTGCTGTTTTAGCCTGGAAGACAAATTAAGACATAAGGGATAATATTCAACTCAGTGATCAACAACCCATGGAGGATACTATTTCATAAGGTAGAATATAAACGTTTAAACTAGCCTGCAGGCACATCACATTAGTGGCCAAGAATCAAAGTATGGTGGTGAATCTATAGAAAAAAGGAAAACTCAGTCTTCTTCAAAGCTGAACAACAGTACCATTCACAAAAATTCTTTGCCAATCAAACAAGAGTTCTAATTGCTACTATTGGCAAGAAATAAATATGTTGTCCATACAATTTCCCTACGGGTATTAATAAAGTTGACTTTTCTTTTCTTTCTTTCTTTATTCATAGTTCCTGACGCAATCTTTCCATAATTCAGTGAGCAAATGGGAGCCCATAAATCTCCCACAGCTTGAAACCATGTCTGTCACCTTCCATGAGTCCGTGGTCGATCCCTCCAGCCCCTTCCACATGATGGAGAGCAGCACGATGAGCACGTTCTGACACAGCTCTTCCTTCTGCTCCAGTGTGTCTGGCAACTCCACACCCACATGGTCCAACACCTGAAGGACAAGTCACACAACCAAAGCTTTAGTTTGGTTAGGTTTTGTTTTACTACCTTACAATTTACATAATCATTTAAGAGGAGGGAAATTCAAATTCAGAATCTCTCTCAGACAGAATTGAAGTCTTTAAAAAAAAAAAATTAGGGCAAAACAAACGTATTTTGAACCTGGTACCTTTGCAATAAGAGACAAAAGCTCTATTGCACAACCACAGCACACATTAAAACATTATGTTCATTCATTTTTTTTAAAGCTTGCCTAAGAAACAGAAAAGATCTTAAGACTTGCAAACAAATTTCTAAGCATGCAAAAGGGCATTAGAAAACATTTCACTTTCATCTCTCAGTACATAATCTCTTCACACATCCCTACCTGTCTGAAGCCTTCTCCTTTCAAAACTGATGATATCCTTCTTTCTCCATCATGCCCATCTATAACATCCCCTGAGCTCTGCCTTCTCAAAGTGTCAGACCTTTGGGAATTCCCCAAATCTTCACTCAGTCTATGGGTTTTCCCAATTGTGTTCACAGAGGTGTGGGAATTCCCTAAAGCACTGTCTCCCCCGTCCGCAGAAGTTTCAGTGAGCACTGAGGAAGCTATAGAGATATTGCTGGCGCTGGATGACACCATGCCACTGATGGAGTCACTAGAGTTGTTCCCCGAGCTACGGAGTAAATCCTCGACACTGGCACTGGAACTTCTGCTACCTTCACTAAATACTGAAATGATAATAAGAGTCACAAATGCATGAAATAAGGCACTCGTCAAAACAAAAGGGAAGATAGTTATCATTGTTTACCAGGGTGTCTAGCAATTTCTACTGTGAATGTTTTTTGTGTCGTTACAACCATATCCATTGCAAAACACATTTCACAGTGGGAATTTTATGAATATCCATAAACCAATGATATACTCAAAGTCATAATATCAGCGTCATTCCATACTTGCTTAAGTAATTTTTTAGCAATTTCAGTATATTGTCCCATTAAGATCCCTGGGTTTTATTTTATTGGCAATACTCTTAAAAAACCCTCACCTAAACAGTCGAAACTACCCATAACAGTCGTTCAAGATCACAGAGAGAAGTTGCTGTTATTGAGACGTGACTGCTATGGAGAGGGTCTTAATCATATTCCCTTATCACATGTACATAATACTATATGGAACTAAATTCTCATGAAGTACATGGAAGCCAGCATCAGCAACACAGATAATGCATAGGTTTAGGGTAGGGACCTACAATATAATTTGTTGGGGACCTATAGAAGTTTGGTGGGTATTGTCAGATCAGGTTTGAAGTTTGAGCAAGACATTTTTTGCAGCAATCTTCTCAGAAGTGACTGCTATGAGCAGGTTTGTTGGGCTGGAACTGTTATGGATAGGTTAAACGCAAGGGTGTCACAGGACAGTGGCCATTAGTACAGGTAGCAGTTACAGAGAGGTAAACGCAAAGGCAGGTTTGACTGTGTGAAGGTTTTTCTCTCGTATGGTTGCATGAAAAAAAGCTTGTGTTCACAAAATAAAATTGTTTTAATTTTTTATCAATAAATGTGGAATGACCACAATGATAAACAGCAATGATTTTCCTCTTTTTTAATATTATACCTGGTGCCTCCTCTCCCTCGGGTGTGCTGAGTTCTTCAAAGATATTGCTGCCACGTCGCAGATAGAATGGTGTGTGTGGGGTGCTCAAAGATGGCCTATCCTCCAGAACCCCTTGACTGCTGCTCGAGTCAGGCTCATCTTCAGGGGAGGTGGGTATGGCCAGGGCTGAGGGCCGTGTGGGAGATGCTGAAAGAGGACAGGAAAACAATGAGATGCTGAAAGAGGACAGGAAAACTATTATGCTAGAGAACCTACTATTCCAGAAAATACTGACATGCTGGCCGTTGGCAAAATTTCAAATTAATACACTTGGGGGCCGAACTGCAGAATGTGGGATTAAATCACATGCAGGTTGCCGCGATAGTACATCAAAGATTGGGTACAATATACAGGAGGATTAACAAATCTCTGATTTTGCACAATTTCAGGATCCTATTCCTCTCGATTGGTCACTTTACACATTCTCTTTAAAACTAAAAGTTTATAACAGGTTTAAAAAAAAAAAGAGAACCCTCTAAAATGCCAATAACTCAGTCGTTTTTGCACCAATATCAATAAAATTTCAGACAAATGAAATTCAACCAAGGGGACAACAGATCTGTAAATATGAAGAAAATCAAGTGACGAGTAAAAGAATTATCAAGTTTTAAAAATTTCAACGAAAATCGAGAAACGCGCAAAACTTGACATTTTCGTAGCAATCTACGATGGTGTGTATAGGAGCAAACTGACATTGCACGATAGACTTAGGGGGAATAAAGTGGAAATATGAATTATATGGTCCAGGTATTGACTCTTTCTTTCTTAAACAGCTCGATTGTTTGGATGGAAATTTCAAATGACACTGTAGTGTGTGTCAGAGTGAGATTCTACCGACCTCACGTTAAGCATTGATTTTAAATTCTTCGGTTGTTTGTGGGTTGTTCCTTACAATCTATCTTTCTGAAAATTCTGAAAGAAATAGTTAAGAGGGTTTAAGTCTAAAGAATGCAATACACTTTTATCTGAATCAATTTAGCTTTATAAGGCATTCTCCAAACATCTCTTACAACCATGCAAAGGCCCACGCGGGGCCACTCTTGATGGAGCTGGGCATTCTCAATAGCAAACCCGCTTCTCACCTCTAAACTTCTCTAAAATCTCCCTAAGACTGATTGGATATTCTTTTGATGTAAGTGTCATGTTTTCGTAGTGTTTGTCATGAAACCAAAGCCAGCTGATCATTCCCCTGTTGCTGAACTCAAACCAGCCTTCCCCAAAGCAAGACGTCATTTTGCGCATGCACCCAAAATTCATAGGGGAAGCGGAAATGGCGGTAACTTCTACAAAACTGTCTTAATCTCTTTGAAACTTTACACAGTTTTGTCCCCTTGGCTTGTCCAATGTCATGCCAACTTTGAAAGAAATTGATTATAAAATGAGGAAATTATTAAACTTTTAGAGGGTTCTCTTTTTTTTTTGACACCCGGATTATGAGCAATATTTTTCATGGAAAGCTGGGTGATTTTCTTTTTGGTTTGGTCACCAGTTTTATGTTCGCTTGCAACACTGTCAGGTCATTTTAGAGATGGGCTACTTTAACCCTGCCTGCCAGGGCTGACCCGAGCTGACAGGGATGAATCCCAGCAAAAAAACCGCAGATGGTCCCAATGTGGGTTCGAACTCGGGTGTTCCGCATGATAGGCAAAGAGCCCAACCATTACAAAATAGACTCTGGTTGGAAAGGCTGATTGATGTTCTTACCAGCTTTGACAGCTTTCGAAGCTGACTCTGTAGATGAGGTGAAAGACGTAGGGCTTGTGATTTGTGCTGGCTGCTCAGAGGCAGCTGGAATGTTTGAAGAAGTTGCTGGAATGGCTGAGGACATCCCATCAGGGCAGGAGAGGGCACTAGAATCTGTAGCATTCTCCGACCGTTGGCTTGTGGGGGCAGGGGAGGATGCAGACAAGGGTGAGGACAATGATGCGATAGGAGATGATGATAACTGCGAGGGGGGCGAAGACAAGGGAAGGTTTTGCTCATCCACACCCAGCTGGGTACCACTAATGTTATTGCTGCTGCTGTCTTGCGCTTGTTGCTGCTGTGGACGTTGCTGCTGTTGAGCAGAGAGTAAGCTGGAGAGGTCGCTGACCCCACTGGTGCTGCTGATGTTGTCACTGCTGACTGTGCTGAAGGCGCGACGTCGTTCCAATGTCAGTAAGCGAGTGATGTTCTCTTGCCAGCCAAGCTGCTTGGCGAATCCCTTAGCTCCTCCAATCTTGGACACAATGAGAGCCAGTAGCTGTGGGGATATGACACAAAAACGTAGTTCAGCTCTAGTCAATTATTGCAAATTGTCAATGAAATTATCCCAACTACAATGACAAAAAACAAGAACTTATAAAAAAAAGAAGGACAATTTTGCAACTGTCAGTTCTCCAGCCCATCCCCCACAATAAAAACTTGAGGACTGCATTATTTAAGAAATACAAACTGTTTCCTCCAAATCTTGTCAAATCGTCGGAACAGAGTCTTCTCATGACTCTTTACTTAAATGACACAAGCACTGAAAAAAAAAAAACTATAACAGTGGGCAATACCACAAACACAATGTGACAACTTGTAATCCATCAGTTAAAAGTATGAAAGAACGGCACTACAATTTTAAAGCTTTTAAAGGTGGTATTCATTTTCATACTTTAAGCTATTTCTATCTAAAGTACTAGAGCAAATCCCCATTCGTTGCACTGGATAATACTAATTTTCTATTAAAATAATGGCACCCATGTCTTCTCTATGTCGATTTTTCCACTATACTTTTCTTAAGACACTAAGCCCACTGCCACTGTTGGAACCAAGGCTTGGGATTCTCCCAATCCCCAACTTCTGACCCACGAGCACAATATTTCTGATTTTTCAGAAACACACACATAAGCACTTTATCTGAAAGCTACTTTCATATTGAAAGTATGGAGAAGTTAAAAATATAAAGTTGAGAATGAGCTTTTTAAAGCTGGGGTTTTTTTTATTCATTACGCCAGCAAAGCACACAGCTGAGGTCGAGATAAATTTTATCCCTAAATGATTGAAACCAGTTCAGTAATAAAATCTGGAACCTGAACAGAACCACACACCCTTCCCAACCCCCCCAGTTTTTTTTACTATAATAAGCTTGTATGGATCCCTGGGAAAGCAAAATGTACATTGCATGTCCCCTACCATCGCCATAGAAATAGTTTTGAGAAATCTATCCGAGACAGCATGACCACCATCTACTCACCTGTCTGCTTGCTTCCGACTTGATGTCCAGCCCACAGTTGTGAACCAGACTGAGGATGGCCAGCACTGAGCTATACATCTGAGCTGTCTCTGAAAACACAAATTTACAAAAAAAATAGACAGTTTTGTTTTGTAGAGGTCTTCTAGTATTATCAACAATATATAGTCATTTCAGCCAGAGCCCATCACGTCGAAAACAGAGTTCGATCCCACGTGCAGAGTCCCTCTCAGACCAGGTTAGCCCTGACAAGCCGGGTTGAAGTACCCTGTCTCTCAAATGACCTTACACTGTTGCAAGAGATGCCACTCCAGAAACCAAACCACAGCAAACCAAATCGGAGATGGACATAAAATTCCGAGGCCCCACCTCGTAAATGACCTTATAGTGTTGCAAGAGATGTCACCTCCAGAAACCAAGCCAAATCTATTTCAGCACCAAGAAGTAGATTAGGGCAATACCGAGGTGTATGAAAAATTAGCAGGGGCACCAACACCAACAAAAAAGAATCAAACACCAGCCACTAAATAATTTTACCCCTGACAACCATGTGTAGAACAACAGAACTTCATCTTGAGTCAAGATGCCAATCAAATATTATTGTACTTAATTCCCCTCTTTTCAAGTCAATCAGTGACACCCACACAATATTCCTCTTTAATTTTAAAAGTATAACAGCCATAACACTTCTAAACTCCTTACTGAAAAGAAAGGACTGACATATGTGGTGTAATGGTTAGGGTCTTCCCTTTTCATGCAGAGGACAGAAGTTCGATCACCATGTTGGATGATCAGCTCCATCTCTCTGCTGTGTCCCTCTTGGCCCAGGTTGACCCTGACAGGCAGGGTCAAAGTAGCTCCTCTAAAATGACCTTACAGTGTTACAAGGGTGTGGGAAAAAAAAGGATAATCAAGAGAAGTCACCCTAGTGGCAGGAAAGAGAAATAACGAAGAATTCTCCCACCCTGACAAGATCTGAAAATGAAATGAGTGTTTTTCTGCTTTAAAAAAATGAAATAAGATATCAAGCAAATATACCAAATTGCTACCATGAGGCCACAAATTTCCCACCACAGTAAAACCAATTCCAAACTTAATGAATGATGACAAACCTGTAAAGGAGACCTGCTCTATGAAACGTTTGATCATCGGAGCAGAAATGTCATAGGAAGACATGAGGTTGACCAGTCCCCAGTGACCCACATCTGCCAGCCGCAGGCGATTTTTGCTTTTCTCATACACTCGCTCAGACTTCAGTAGCAAGTACAAGACCTGGGGATAAAGTCAGTCAAAAGGGCCGTATGGTTACCTCTTCCAATAGACAACTTACAACACATTTGCATAAGAAATCAATGGACTGATATACAAAATTCTTTCCGAGATATTCAGGAACTCCCATCTCTTAAATGACCTAACAGTGTTGCAGAGGACGTAAAACTGGTAACCAAGCCAAACAAAATCAGAGACTGATGTTCACCACCTTGGATCACAGCAGGCCTTAGGTAGGCAGAGAGAAGACAAAATAGATGTGAGATGAAAAAACCCAGCTCAAAAACAAATGCGTCTAGCATACCTTGACCACCTTTTCATAGAAGATGATAGGTTGACTAGGATACGTAAGCAGCTGGTAGAACAGCTCCGCCTGCTCGGGCTCATACAGAAGCAGAATCAGCTGATCTTGGCGTCTGCTGCGGCTCTCCAGTAGAGAGATGAGCAGGTCTATGGCTTCCAGTAGCTATGGGGACAAAATGAAACTGGTGAGCTGCGACGTTGCTGTGTAAATCACAGAGCATCAATTTGACAAATACAGACACGAAAAAAGAGGGTCATAAGAAAAAATAAAAGGGTGCATACCAACCGACCAGAGCTGGTTCTCAGTTTGACAAATATGGACAAGTGACAAGAAGGAAGTAAAAAAACAAGACCGCATATCAACAACCAGACCTCGATTATCTGACACAATAGGCAAATTAAGAGATCTATACCTACTGCGTTATATAGCAAAGTGTTCATTACATAACCTCCAATCTGTAATTATTAACTCCTCTACTAACAGGCACCACAAATCAGGACATGGGACAAAATAAAAAACGAACCAACCAAAAAACAACCAGACCTGCTTCCCTCAAAATATACGTGAGGCTGATGAGCTGCAACATTGTTGTCTTAATGACACTCCATCAATTTGACAAGAGAGATGTTGAAAAAAGAGTGCATATCAACCCACCAGAGGAGGTTCCCTCACAGCCAACATAAAGCTTGTGAGCTGCGACAGCTCCTCTGAAGTGATGTCCTTGATGATGTAGTACTTGATGAGGTTCAGCAGAGACACACGAATCATCTTGCTGTCCTCGGCACCCAGCAGACTCTCCTCAGAGGTGCTGCGGATACAGGTTTTCAAAGTTAACTGGCCGACATCTCTGATGTAATGGTTAGGTTTTTTTACTATCTTGCAGAAGACTTGAGTTCAATCCCACATGCAGACTATCTGCATTTTTCAGGAAAATTTATCTCTCTATGCCTGGGTTGGCCCTGCAGGCAGGGTCAAAGTAGCTCATCTTAAATGACCTTATAGTGTTGTAAGAGACGTAAAGTTGGAGACCAAACCAAAAGTGATCAAAATCAACTCAATGCTAATAATAATTGCTATTGCCCTTCCTCACCTGCCCAACGCTGTCTACTGTTTTGAGAAAACATGCAAAAACTATTTCATTCAATGCACATGTAGTGCTTTCTTTCCTACTTTCTTAGAAAGACAACAACCACTATTGCTTGCATGTTATAAAAGATATTTACTAACAGGACAGGGGCCAAGAATCTCAAGAAGGTTATCATTTCAAATTAATCAAAATGCACTTGTATATACAGGCTGACTTAGGTAATTTTTGCTGTACCTTAGCATCATGTAATTATTTGCAGGCATGATCCCATCTCTAGCTGGCTGCTTTTGATAATGATCTAAGCTATTGCATGGGCTGTATACGAATTCTTGTCAGAAAAGTGGTAGATTAAATCGACAGCCAATCCATCCGTAACTGAGATCATTCAGTGCTTTCCTAATAAAAAAAGGACAATACCACAAACTGTATGTACTTGTGTGTGAGACATTTATTTGACACGATGGGGCAGACATAAACATGCAAATATTTGGTAAGAATCCATGTCTTATACATGAGTGCGCATCATATGGTACATATAGCATACCTGTAGTATGTGCGAATGGCATCCAGGAAGAACTGTACCCCATATTTCTTTCGAAAATATTTCCTGTCATCTTTGATGATTGTCGACAAATACTGGATGTGACCTGTGGATTATGTGCAAACAATAATTAGTCATGAAAAGTAACAAAACATGTAATGCACCATGACTGCAATGACATTTTTGTATTTTTTAGATAAAAATAGAACTCACACTGTACTTAGGGGAGGTTATTCTTATAATCTTTCCAAGTGTTTCAAAGCGGTGGTATCTCTTACACTACGAGCAATACCTCAAGAAACCTGATGAGTCATAGATTCAGAAAATTTCCTTGCCAAGCCAATCTCTTTAAATGTAAAATGAAATCACATGCCAGCTGAGCCTCACCAATCCTGACAGCAAACTGCGTCCTACTCCACAGGGAGAAGTCAAACAAGATGTAGTGGTAGACATGCTGCAGCAGGGTGGGCTTGAGTCCCGCACGGTCGTCACAGTCCTCCACCAGGTGCTGCACGGCCATCAGGACATTCACATCCATCAGGTCACGGGACGCCTCATCGAGAGAAGCAACAATAAGTGATAACTCAAAGAAGGTCTGCAATTTTCAGATTTGAGCGTGAACTATGCTCATATGTCGGCTATTATGTTCTAAAAAAAATTTAATTCGAAAGTCCTTTCACTATCATAAAAAAAAAAGGGTTATTTACTGAAATAAAATAACAAAATACTAGCCACACTGAGGGCTCGCAATACCTCTTACCAATAGCATGTTAACAAATTCCTGACACCCGCTTTCTGAGAGTAAAACCAGCAACAAACTATTATCTATTTGTGTTTGAACAGACAATTGAGACACTTTTCTTATACAATAAGATCATAAGGTCAAGTTTTTCTAACTTTTCACACCTCACAAAGGTAGGTGAAGCTTAATGCAACATCTGCAATAAAAACAGCAAGGATGTTGTTTTGTTTTTTTCCTTTACTCCCCTTTAATGAACACACTAACTTAAATCATACACAATCAACAACTAATCTTCCTGAAGAGGTAAGTGGTTAAAATGTCTTCGAAGTCTTCACAAGATCATGAATTTTTCTTCATATTCAGACAGACATATCTTTATTCTGAACTGTAAGACAAAGCAGACCAGTACCTTCTGCATGAGTATGCCTAGGGTGGCTGCACAGTGAGTGCGCACAAAGATGTCTCTGTTGACTGACTTCTCCTTGAGCATGTAGCGTAGCATGGTGATGAAGGCAGCCAGCTGGTTGTACTCAAGTCTCAGCTCTGAGGAGAAACAGGTCATGATAAAATACAAGTTCGAAACGATAACCAGGATCATGAACAATTGCAAGTTTATATATGTATTGCAGCGCAATAAAACCAGGGGCTATTTAATTTGGAGGCATTTGGAGTTATCATGTCATAAAAAGATTTTAATATAATAATAAATATAATAAATAATATAATGATATGCTCAAGCAATGAAAGTGAGAAAAGTGTAACTAAATATGAATTAGTTAAATGTTTGTCAAACAAAAATTTATATTCATTGTCATGCTTTGGGTGGAAAAAAACAACTCCTTTTGTGAACTTTTTGGTAGCGAAGGTAGTGCTTTTGTTCTTGCTTCGCAAAAACTGTAAAGTCTGCTCATAGTCATGCTTTGAAGTGATTAAAGACAATTGTGAAATCTTTTTGTACCTGAGGAGGTTCTGTTGTTGGTGATGACCCAATCCTCTAGGTCAAGCTCCTCTGCTTCTTCCCTCAAGGGAGAGCTTGGACTCTCCTCATCATCACCAGGTAGAATAGGAATGGACTGGTCCAAGTTCTCCAGCAGGGGGAATAGCACCTGAATGCCTCCGAGACAGTTGATCACATCCTGGGAAGATCATAGTCATAGATATGTACCACCAGATGCCAATTGATGATTCAGCTTTAAATGTAATACTCTTACCATTCCGTAGTTTTTGTCTAATTTGAGTTTAATACCTCTCTTAACTTTCTAAGATGAGGTCAGTGATGTCACTAGATAGTGATTTGCCATTTTCCTATTCTAGAAATCAGAGAGTTGAAAAGCATGTCTATTGGATACAAATTGGGTATATTATGATAAATTGCATTTGGTTTGGCAGTTTTATCCACATGCTTCCAATATCTTTATTGTGAATTTATCAAAGAACAGCTCCAGAAAAAAGTTTCATACCTTTTCTGTAAATAGAAAGTTATTCAGTTCAACACATGCTTTTACTGACAATTTTATTTGTGTGCAGATGATAGAAATCATAGTAGTAAAATGTAATTCTCATGCTAATCCATCTGCAATCTTAGTCATAATGTTGTTGTTGGTTTGGCACTCATATGGATAGCTAACCCTTCAAGCAGTCTAGTATGCCTACCTTGATGTCCCAGTTATAACAGCTATTGCCTGAGAAAACACCATGGTTTTGGCAAGGAGATAGATCTGCACACACACGGCCTTTGCATGCCTGTTGAGAACATATGATACAAAAATTCATCTTCGTAATATTTGAAAGAAAAAACAAGACACTTAGAGCATAATAGTACGAAGAGGTACCCGAAATAGTTGACACACTCTTGCATCAATTTGTTTTCTCCCTCACCAGTTACCCAATCATACAGTCTGTGAGCCCCTCCTCTCCTGCTGTAACTTATTTTCCACTTCCTTGGAATTACCCTATAGGAGTTTCACTGTACATTTTTTTAATCTTTCCCTATACATATCAGTCATGTCATTTTAAAATGTGATATCACTGTAATATGTGTGAGCATTGTCTAATAGAAGATGGAAACGTGCAGTATAAATGCTATCTACTGGTATCAATATTTTTACCATTTCAGTTTCACAAAGGTAAAATCATTAAGTATGGTTTTCTTTCCTGTTTGTTGTTTTCCTAGAGGGAAGTAAGGAACTAAGGCAAAACATGACTGATTTTTAAAATGCTCAACTGAATGTCTCATGCCTCTTTTTCCTCACTTTTGTCCCAACAGTTCTACAAATTCTTCTGACGACAAAAAGTAATAGACCTGAAATAAAGTCTAACAATCACCACCCTACCTTGCCACTGTACCGTGCTATGAGCTTGGAGTTGAGGTCAGAGATGGCAGCGTCATCACTAAAGTGGAACAACGAGTTAGGACCTGCAGACATGAGAGAAGAAAAGTTTAAGCAACAAGGACAGTTACATGCGGGTGAAGTTAAACCTAATTTTAAAATTTTCTGAATGCACCTGAAAACACATTCTTGCACAAGCCTCATTCTCTTCAATGAAACTTCATGCCAATATATGACTCCTTGAATTTTTTTTTACTTTCATTTTAGTATCAGCTTTACACTTTATTCCAAGTACTAATGTTTGATGTAAATAACATGGTGTTCCATTAATTTCAAGACGTTAAAAAAAAAAAATTAAACTAGTGAAGATAGTTCAAAGACAGAGACAGTTGCAAAAACTATCTTAGTAAATTCTTTTCTTGCCACTCCTTCCGGACATCAAAGCAAAAGTATTCATAATAAATTTTTCCTCTAATACTTTACGCTCCAGTCACAAATTCTTATATTCCGGATTTTCTCTGCTGCTTTAAACAGAGGATGCAAAGCCATTATTACTTTGTTATTTAGTTCAAAGTTAGTTGTTTATAGAGGTGCCAGCATCTTTGGCTGTTTTAGCCTGATTATTACTTTGTAGAAACACAAGGGCATGCCAAACAAACAACAAGGTGCACTTCCTAACCTATGTCTGCGAGTGTCTTGACTTGGTCTGGCTGTACTGCATCATGAAACACACACACAGACTCGAGCTGCCCGTGGAGACAGATCAGTGGCCCCCATGTGTCCTCCTGAGTGCCCGAGGTCAACGTGTGCACCCCGGGGGTTTGATAACTGTTTTCATTCAACGCACGACTACCCTGTGAGGAAGAAAATTGTTTTCATATTCTTTACAAAACTTTCAACATAATTTCGTTATGATGCAACCAAAATGGCCTATGTCCTACTTGGGCCATTATGTAATTCATCACATTATAGTAGATAATTTGATTGTAAAACACATAGAGCCTGCTTTCAAGCAGGGATATGCACTATATAAATGCAGTCATTATTATTATTATTATTATAATTTGGTATTGAGTTTATTTCAAAATGTCAGGCCATTTTGCTAAATTTAATACATACATGATGGTTTTACTTGTAACATAGAGTTGGTCCAAATCAGTTTTTTCCCTTTTAATTTAATACTTCTATAATAGTTTTACTTGTAACATAGAGTCGGTCCAAATCAGGTGTTTTCCCCTTTATCTCAAACGTGCAGAAAATTAAATAGGCCATATTGGAAGCACCATGACAATTTGATAGTTGCTCTTTGTCAGGATTTCACTTGATATATCGCAGATGGAACAACTATTTGACAATTCAGTTTTAGCTAAAGGTACAAAATATGCTGGAAACGTCTTAAATCTACAAGAAACTAATGAGCAGGATCTAAAATCATGGAAAAGCCTCTTTTATATCTTCGATTGTAAAAGAACAATCTCTGAAAATATCAATTTGGGAGCTTGAGAGAGGGCTGGAATGGGGTACTCATCCTTACAAGATATACAAAAACAACATGGTCAGGCATGAAAATAAGAGAGAACATACAAGTGATAACTCACCCCAACAGCGAAGCTGAACAATGACTTTAAAGTTGATGGTTTTTTCTTGGTTTCCATCCCAGCATGAACAAACAACTCATTCTGGGCTTCAGTAATGAGCCGAGCACCAGGTGAACCAACTCGGCATTGACTGAATGGCTGTGGGGTGAAAAAGTCAAAACAATTTTGGTCATCAATTTTCTTGTCCAACACAGGAGTACATAACACTTTATTTTTACATTGATTTGTTTTCTAAAATTTACAAAAGGATACCAAAACATTTCCTATCCTGCACAGGAGAAACGTGCTGACTTAAAAAAAATTCTGGGAAGTTGCCATGACTGGATATGTGAGGCAGATCTCAATTTCCTACCACCCTGTGCAATACTGGCTGTCACAAGAACTCACTTTGATATTCTTTTGTTTTTGCTTTGTTCTATTGAGTTTCAATGGCACCATCAAATACAAACAAGCAACAAGGAGTGCAGGTCTGCACTGATTAGGAAAAACACTTTACCTCCACAGAATTTCTGGGAGAAATGCTAACTATTGTTTGGGAATGACAGTAAAAAAGAAAGACTAGATAAGAAATCTGACTTGACTAGGGTTGCTAACACGAAAAACAAAATTCCTTCCTGCTTTCCCACTATCCTGTTCATAATTTCGGTCAAAGTTAGAACTAGAGCTAACAGTCTTCAAATAATGAGTAAATCCTCCGTCTTTCTTGCTTTCCGCAGCTCGCCATCATACTTTTTAATGGGTCTTTTCACCCCTCTCTCTCCTGGTCACGTGATACCTGTTTTATCAACTTCTGCTTCCTTTGCAAAGGGTGAACAGACCCTGTTAAATTCAATTTTGATTTACATGGAAACTTAGGTGACTTCCCTTGCTCTTCAATAACTAAAAAATTCATTCCTTAACAGCCTCCAAATTCTGCATGGAACAAAAGAAATGGTGACTGCACAGTCAGAGACACTTTCAGGGGCATTTACATTACAATCTGAGGCGTAAAAGAATTCTAAAGTCGATCACGCAACGAGAGTGGGAACGATATTGGTTAACCCGCAGCCCATTCTGCAACACTTGCACATGTCGTCAAAGAGCTAAATGTCTGTATCTTGCATTTAACAAAAAGTAGTCGACATGTGATTTGAGAGCTTGGTGGGACAGAAGATGGAACTCACTGGTATAAAAAGAAAAATAGAGAGTCAGTGTCGATGCTTACTTCCGTTATAGTAGGGAACTTGAGTGCAGCATTCATTTTCTGTTTGCCATCAATGTAGATAGCAACATGACCGGGGCTGTTGACAAATCTACGTCCGGGCACGTGCACCACACAGACAGAATGCTGGAAGGATGACAACATGGTAATGTAAGTGAGACCTTGTCAGGCTTTATCTGGGTGAAGCATGGCAGCTTATTCAATTTGTTAATAATCAACATGCATTTGTTACCTTCACCTTACTGAACAGCAAATCCAGCCAACTTAATCAGAAAACTGTACTTTCTCAATACAGAGAAAAGATGGTTTTCTTTTATTAAAATATATGCATCAGATAGGCTTAAAAAACATAGTCAGAGACATTAAGTGAGGGAAGGAGAAAGTGAGATGAAAAGTTAATTAAAATCCATATCTCTCCTTTTTGTACTTCACAAACAAGGCCTTATTGACTTCTGAAGAATACAGCAAAACTACCAGGAAAGGGATGCAAACTTCCGCTCAAACCTCTTTTCAACCTGTCCCCCTTCCCTGACTGAGGAAAGAAAATCATACACGGTAAGTGAGGTACTTTCCCTAAACTTTACTGCCTATCAGATATTTCCCTCTGAGAGGGACATTTTCTTTTACACTGAGCAACTTTGGACTTTTTTAAGGCTATATTGACAAATAAGAAGATGAACATACCCAAAGTCCATCAGTGAGAGCCACATCAGTAACAGTGACTGTGCTGAAAACTTTCTTGCTGAAAGTTGCCACTGTTAGATTGAAGGCTGGAGTGAAGAAAGCCTCAAAACCATTCCCACCGCTGCTGCTGAAACTGAAATGAAAATAATAGACTGTGCAGTGCAGTGCAGGTTAACATGCATAGTAGACTCTACTAAAGGTACACATGAACAACTTAGACATAAACAATGATGGGCACAACCAGCATAAGACATTCCTGGGTGTTGGCTCTAGGGACAAATATTTGTCATAAAAATTTAATTGGAAAAAAAAGAAAGTAGATCTAGAAGAAATTCAGGATTTTTCCTATTCAAATATGAAAAAGAAAACTGAATTCAAGGCAAATTCTAAAACATGGCCGTCCTTGGGAATTATGTTATAACTTCCACTGCCCATTCAACACCTAAAAAGGATAGTAAGGAGATAATATATAATTGATGAGGAAGACAAAGAAAAGAAATTCTTGAGAAGTACTGTTTATGATGACAAAATGGGTACAAGCAGGCTAACCAGTCATTTTCACATCTTCAGATTTTATGTTAGCACCAAAAGTGGAATCAGGCCCAGTGGTCGAGTGGATAGTGAACTCCGATTGGTTTGTCAAGCGATGCTGAGTGAAAGCAGCTTTTAAGTGGGTGACCACTGCAGTGTGTCCTTGAGCAAGACACGTTTACCCTAGCTCATACGGGCACTGCACAGCGGCGACCAGCGATGGAGTGTGAAGAAATGAATTGAGTGAATGTATGTACATTGTATTTCGTGTGTATTTGTAATGCTAGTATGGCATAAGAGCATTTGATTAATGTACATGTATTACATGCCATTGTATACAAAATTTCCCCACGGGGATCAATAAAATAGTCTTCATCGTCATAATCTGAGAATTTCTTTAACTCTTGACTATTCACAAACAATAATTGTCATGAAACCTCATGTCATTTTTATGAAGACTTACAAGTGGGCTAATCCATAGCAAAAATGAAGGATGTCTCTGGGCTAACAAGCTCTCAACTTTGAAATTGAAAAAAAAATGAGTCAGCTAAAGAATTCCATTAAATTCTGCAATTATTGAAAACATATTTGTGAGGCACTAGTGTGTATTCCAGAGCAAATCTATAACCAAAAGCCAAATAAAAAATCATTTTTAAAAAAGTCAAATAATTTTCTTCTAGTGTCTTACGAGTACAAGAGCCTCCTGAAGACTCCCTCGGCTGCCACATCCTCATAGCTGTCAAGGGAGATGCTCATGTCTAAACAAACCCAGGCAAAGAAGGAAAAGGCTTGACCAGGCCATCGTCGTACACCAGGTAGACTGATGCACTGAGAAACAGGGATGGGAAGAAAAACTATGTTACAACAGAGACTTTCAAATATATGGTACTTCAGAACAGAACGTTTTCTACTATATATAAGTACATACTGAGAATCAGGGTTCTTGCACTTTTATGCTCTACATCTATTGCTGTCATTTTTATGATTAGAGACCAATATTGATATGATTAGAAAGCAAACAAAGGCTCTTGAAGACCTACTGAACCATGGCAGCCAAATTATGCACAAGTGGAGAGTACACATATACAAAGGGAAGATGATGTTAAATGTGACAATGAACATGATATTGTCACTTTGGTGCCCAAAAGATGCTTTTCTCCTGATTACCAGAAGTTCATGGGCCATTAGGCTGAGGTAGTGGGTTTGTGAAAATATTTCTGACCTGAAATTTAACAAGCATTAAGAGGGACAAAAACACTGTAAAACTTAAAATCCAGTAACAACTGAACACAAAAAAATAACAAGTTAAAAACTAAGTTCTCCTGGCACATTAAGATATCAGTTCTAGAAAGTGTAAAATAGGAGATTTTCATTCCATGAAGCAGACATGTGAATACTACAGACAGTCTACTCACATCAGGAAGATGCTGGATGTCAAAGAAATGTAGAGGACCACAACTGCCATCTCGCCGTGCCATGGTAGCAATAGCTCGCATCAGACGCGTTGTGTACGGGAACTGGGTAGATAGAAACATCAATATTTTTTATTTGACCTGAAGGAGGAGTCAGGATTATTATCACAAAATTTTCTTCACCCATGTCAGTGAGAATCTCACCTCATTTCATCCACTGCAGCTGATACAAAAAGCAGGATAGGCTGATAAACGGAGCAAAACAGCAAATTTGGAGTTTCTCCATAAGGTGAATACACCTCAATGATTCACACATCACAGTGACACTAAGTGATCATAGTACTCAACAGGTCTGAACAATCTCTTATTCCTTTATGACGCATTAGTAACAAGCAGCTTTCACATAATATCAAATATTTTCTGTGTGCATCTCATAAATAACAACTTGCCCTTATTTGTTCACATAAATTTGTCTACAAAACAGCCAGTATAAAGCAGTGGGGGGCTCTCGTGGTCTAGAGGTTATGGTGTTTGCCTCTCATGTCAATGGTCCTAGGTTCAAAGCCGGGACAGTGCAGGCATGTTATCCCCAATAAATTTCTTCTTCTTCTCTTTCTATGCCTTGTCTACTCTTTCAACTAATTTTCTGACTCTTACTCTCACTCTCTCCCTTGTCTCCTCCTACTCCCTGCTACTCTTCGTCACCTGCCTTGCTTCTCTTCTCTTCTTCCTTGCCTACTCATTCCCTTTCAACCTCACCCCTGATCCTAGGGTAGGTAAGATCAAAACACCAAGTCTTCTCGATAAGGAAGAAAAACGTCAGATGCCCTGTGTGTACGTTGCGCATATTAAAGATCTCTTGGTGGTTGAAAATTGAAAAGAGTAGGCTTATGAGGCTGTCGCTTGGGCAAAATTCGAAATTAATCCCTACCCAAAATTACTTTGGAATGGTTCTGGGCGCCGAAATGACCTTATAGAGTCGATGGAGCCCTAAATCCCTGACCAAACAAACAAACAAACCTGCCGTCCATCCTTCTCTGGTTTCATCAAACTGATGAGTTGCTTCAGTTCTGAGGACTTCATAGATAGGCTGCCTAGCCTCTCCAGAAGACAGATCAGATGGCCTGGAGGGAAGAACAGGGAGGGAGAGACATAACTTACACATAAAACTGCATTCCTCCGGTAGTAGTAGTAATAAGGAGTGAGTTATTTATAAAGGCGCCAGCCTCGGTTGTTTTAGCCTCTTCTTGTTTGATTTTTTTAACTTAAGCACTCAAGCAGGCTTAAGTTTCCGTGAGGGTTGCCCTGTGTGTGCTGCATCCATAGGCATTTCGTTGTCATGAAAAACCACATCAGGCAAATTTGTTCATAAAAAAAAAATAATTAAAATGCAGAGGGGAAAGCATGTCAGTTTGTGGCAAATTGGTTTATTTTAGAGAGAGACACATATTACAGCTAGGAGTAAATTAGTTTGCAGTGAAGAGGGACAAATGTAATGGGTAATGGCCACATGCCCACTTATTTTCTCTAAAAATTAACATCAAGGCCTTGTTTTGATAACTGACTGCATAAATAGGTGGGTTTCACTCCCTCCCAGTAAATGTTCACCACATGCAACACAAAAGGTCCTCTATTCAGCTGCCCACCTCACTTGGCTCTAAATTTTTCCATATCCAAAATATGCTTTGACTAAATGACTTCTTTTCTCTACCGGCATCTATGAAGTAATGGTTAAATTTCTCACAACTGTAAACAGAACACATAAATTAAACTCCCATGCTACAAAGGTGTTTTATCCAGTTTCTCCATCTGTCTTTTAGGATGAAGAATCATACTCAGCCCGAGTTATCTCTGCATCACACCCTCTTAATAATCCAAGAGCATTGACAAGGAGTAAAAACATTTACAATATAAGCACATCTCTGTACCAAGACTTACCAACTGTCTTCAGCTGTAGCTCTGAGTGTTTAGCCAGCAGGGCCAAGACAGTGGACAGCATTCCAGCTGTACAACAGCTCATGCGATTGCCATAGCTATAGGTGCACAATTTGCGCAGCTCTTCACTCAGCCATACCTAAATAGTTGGGGGTAGAAGGAGGAGGAGGCATGAATCCTCACAAATGTATGCTTTGCTTTTGCAGGTGATTGTTGGTGAAAGTACATCTTTTAACAGAATAAGACCTACAAATCCACTATTGCTTGATCAAACAAGGTGGTTTAAGAAACAAAATACTAGCCCTGATTGAAGAAAAGAACACACCCACACACATACACACACACACACACTCACAAATTTATCATTAACCTATGCAACAGCACACTTTTAATAATCCTGAGTGGAGTGGCTGCTAATCTTCTACTGACTTAATAACACACACGTACAAGATATCCCAGTTCTCTTGGGTATGGAATCAATGGTATACACATGACAAGCACTCCACAAAAAATGTGTATGAAAATATTACCAGCTTCACATGGCACCCAAAAACCTATCCACACCTATATACAAAAATAATTTTGTCTACTCTTTTAAGACAATGCCAATGTGATGGAGGAACCCATATCTACTGGAGTTGGTACGCAAGCTAATGAAGAGCCTTGTGAGTCTTCCACACAAGTTTGTTTACCTCAATAGATAAAATAAATATATACATTTTCACAAAATTGGTGGGCATACCCACTGAGTAGAAAACAAATTTTATTTCCAATACCTGAACCTCTGATGCTTGTATTGAGTCTAACCAGCTCAGCAATAAGACAGCAACCTTAGGGTTCCTCACTGCACCAGAGTTTGTCTTATTGTAATCCTCCTCAACAACCTGTCAGAGCAGATATAAACATCATAAATAAATTAGCTAGAGAACTGTCCTCATCAAACAATTATTTACTAGCCATGTAATAAAGTCATACTTCAAATAATGAAATTAATATTTCATCACATGTTTATATCAGTCATGCCTCCAATATTAAAATCTAAGTACATGCGTTTGCTATTTGTCATACTGTGGGCAATGGCAAACAGTAAATTGAGCGACCACACATACAGGATAACTGCTGTTGTAGCTTTTGGTTTTACAGCTCTTGTAACGCTGTAGGGTCATCCAAAAGGTGGGTTACTTACACCCTGCCTGCCTGGGCCAACTCAGGCTAAGACAGATTGTATCATGTATTCTTCATTAATGTTTTACAGCGCCATGGGTCTCAACTCAGAATTTTTAAAAAGGAGGAACTTTTCACGTGATTGCGACAGAAGACCATGTTCGCGAGACCCCCATTATTATCATACCGTTTAACCCTACAATACTGAAATAAAAACCATCAATTTATCAAAGCAAGGTTATTTCATACCATTTTGAAGGTTTAGTTTTGATAGCGGAGTTTAGCGGAGGTAATTGGGGTAGCGGAAATCTGCTAAATAGCAGAATATCGAAACCCATGAGCACTATCAGTACCACAAGATCATTTTAGTGCCAGGAAACAAGACTTGGACATTAGAAACACTTTTAAAAAAGTAGAAGGAACAGACCAAACCAGAATGCCCACCAAACACCACCACTGAGAGGGACACAATATGATACCAAAGACACCAGTGTACAGACAAACTCACCAAATCCATAAGAGCTTCCAACAAGCTGCCTGAAGGTTGACCACACATGCGTAACACGTCCAATAGCTCCTGGTAGCCGACACTCTTCTCAAACGATGCCTGAGGACAGAGAAAATACCTAGCCCGGTTGTAAAGCAGATTTCCATAATTGAAATAAGCAACATGATGACACAACAGAGACGGAAGATAAAACATTTTTGGCTCTCCAGGAAAACTGTAAAATGGCACTTGTCTGAGTGTTTTATAATAAAAAAAAAAATTTAGCAGATAGGAAAAGCCCTAAGTGGTCAAAGAAAAGAGAGCTGATTATCATTCTTTCTAAAAAAAAGCTTTGCTTTCAGAAATGTATCTTAAACTTAATGCAGTTAAAACTAATATCTTGGCTTAGACATTTATTATTTCATTTACAATATGTATTTCATTTTAGATCCACTGAAAATTTATGGGACATATATAATGACTTTAAAAAAATTAATTTCTTCTAAACGAAGTATGCAACATAAGTAAAAAGCTGACCTTGCATGTTGCTGAGCTGGAGAGCAACGCTCTTAAAGCTTGAACAACACATCTCGCCAGGTCTTGGGCCTCAGGACTCTCCTGGAGATAAGATCAGAAATTGCAGACTTAAAGTGATCTTCACCAAGATCCCAGCATTCTAAATTTGTTATAAATACACAAGGGAACTCATGGACATATACCCAAATTGAAAATGGTGCTGTACTTATAAAACACAAGAGAATTCTAATTCTTGTGTATCATGCTATTACTTTTGCATTGCTTTCCAACAAATAGTCATCCAATTAAAAATTTCCTGAGTGGATCAGTTAAGCTTATGTAAAATTATTCTACACTATTTACCACTAAACATGCAAATGAAAGTCTGCTATTATTAGTCTATAATAGGCAGGAATAAAAATATATATCAGACTGTTAAGACAAAGCTGTTTATGGCACAGACTTAATCCCAGCTTTGTAGCCCTGAAGGCTAAAGGGAGAATTCAACTTCTGATGTAAAATGGCAAGAATTCAAGCTACATAGCTAGATGCATGAATTACCGTGGTTGACTTCAGCGCTCTAACAAGGCCATCAAAGGTCCTGTTAGTGCCAAGTTGAACTTGCAAGCCTATCTTGTCAGAACACTTCACTAGTTCTGGAAATATACCTGTTGTAGAAAAAGAGATCAAATAAAAATAATGACAAACACAAAAGATATGACAAAAAACATCAACTGAAGTATAACTTAAAAATATACAGAACTATAAACAAAGACTTAGGAACTTGCTAACCAGCAAATTTATCAATTCTGGTTACGCAAAAAAAATGAAAGAAAGTCTGTGAACTGCTACCTTGCTTTACCTAGTACTCTTTCCTCTTTATTATGTCCCAATCTATTAATGTAACCTTTCACATAAGTGTGGTTGGTGTACGCATGTGTGTGACTATGTGTATGTGCAGTTGAAGTAGGGAAGAGGATAAAGTGAAGAGAGGAAGATGGAGATAGAATGTTAGTGATACCCTATAACCACTAATGGCAAAAGCTACATAGTAAAGTAAATATCGTCTCACCAATCATTTGAATCAGGAGCTTTGACGATGGCTTGTTTCCCCGTTGCCCCAGAAGCACACTCATGAAGCTCTCAATGACCTCTGGCACTTCCACCTGCCGCTGAAAGAGCAAACAAAGGAGTAAGTGACAAGTCAGCCAGAAAAGTGAAAATTAGGTTAGGTTAGGTTTTGTAACACTGTAAGGTCATAACAGAGGCCGGTTATTTCAACTCTGCCTGTCAGGACTGCCTGGGTTGAGAGGGACGCAACATCCCAACAGTGAGATGAAGATGCTCGCCCAACATGGGGATTGAGCTAAAAAGAATATATACTCATCACAGAAGCAACAGGTCAAATAAGTTTTAAAACCTTGGTAATCAAACTGTTTTACCAACTATAATCTAGATTATAAGATGAGTAACTTACTGTCTATGCCATATGAAAAAGCACTCTGAAATACCAGGTGTCCAAAAAAAAAGAGGACCCACTAAAAGTTTAATAATTTCCTAGTTTTTCAATAAATTTTTTCCAAAGTTTGCCTGTCTGTCATCTAACAAGCTAAGGGGACAACGATGTGCAATGATTCAAAGAGATTGAGGCAGAAAGTATTATACGAGTTATTGCATATTTTATTAACCCTACGATTTTTGGGTGGGCGCGCAACATGACATCTTGCTTTGGGGATGGCTGGCTTGAGTTCAGCTACATGGGAAGGATCGGCTAGCTCTGGTTTCAGGACAAAGACTACAAAAACATGGAACTCACATGAGAAGAATATCCAATCATTCTGAGGAAGGTTTTTAGAGAAGCTTAGGGGTGAGAAACGGATCTGCTATTGAGAAAACACAGCTCCAGCAGATAAGGTCATAAGCCATACATGAGGAGAGGGTTGTAAGAGAGTTTGCGGAATGCCTTATAAGCCAAATTGGTCCAAATAAAAGGTCGTTGTATTCTAAAGACTTGAACCCACTTAATTATTTCTTTTTGGAATTTTCTGAAAAACACACTGTATGGAACAACCCACAAACAATCGAAGAGTTCAAAATCAATGCCCAACAGGAGTTTCTAAGAATCTCACCCTAGAGTGTCATTCAACATTTTCATAAAAATAATCAAGCTTTTTTAAAAAGACAGGGTCAGTATTTGGAGCACATAATTCATATCGCCACCTATTCCCCCTTGAGTCTATCTTGCAATGTCAGTATGTTCATATACACATTATCGTTGATTGCTATGAAATGTCCAGCTTTTCGCTTTTCTAAATTTTCGTTGAATTTGTTAAAACTAGATAATTCATTAACGCATGGCATGATTTTATTCATTTTTCAGGTCTTTGTCCCCTTGCTTGAATTATATATGCCTGAAATTTTATTGAAATTAGTGTGAGAATGACCAAGTTATTGGCATTTTAATGGATCCTCCTTTTTCTTGGTCACCTGTTATTTCGACAAAATTAGTTTTTACATTAAAGATCCATGTGGCACTTTGCATGGAACAGTCATTTTGTCTGTTCATTTGTTTTTGTTTTTTAAAAAGAGCCTCCGCCTTCCTTCATTATGCATGAGATGGTCAAACTCAACAATTTGAAGAAACGATCAACATGTGACGTTACTCTTTATCTATAGTAGTGTTCTTATTCACTGATTTCATTTTGCTGACTAAACTATTCTATATAAATACATACTGGCAGTCGTGGTTTTGCAGGCAAAAAAAATGCATACCATTTGATTCAATATATCGACAGCTCGGAGCAACACTCAGACAAACGTTAATTCTCCGAAAAAAAATATTTTTCGAATCATTCATGTTACATCAAAACACAAATTCCCTAAAGTTAATAGAACTGAGGTTGCAACATTTCAATAGGGCATCATTAATATAACAGTATTGCAGTAGGGCATTATAAACAAAAAAGTTTTCCAGAAATAAGAAAGTTTTTCAGCTCTTCTGAAAAACTGCAAACGGTTGCTCGTCTGAGTGTTGTCCCCAGCCATCTAAATAAAATCTTCTCTGCCCACCTGATCTGGACTCCCTGTGTGTATAGCATGCACTAAGCGCACCAGGCAGAGCAGCACAATGCCTTGTGTTTTGTGATGCTCCTCCTCAGGTGTGTTGATGCAGCAAGCCGCAGTGCCAGAGAGGACACCTAACATGATGTCCAAAGAGGCTGGAGTTACAGCTAAGGTCGCATTGGTCTGTGAATACATTCAAGCATTTTAGAAAGAAAAAAAGAGATGAAATCCCGAGTAATGGCATTTTGAGTGAAAATGGTTGCCTTTCATAAGCAGAAATATTTGTATGATAATGCAAGTCCATGATTACTTACCTGTGAACCTGACATGGTGGCCCCAAACATATGCAGAAGATGAAGTTGCAACTTGCTGGCCACTCCAGGCCTCTGGAAACAATCTGGAAAATTAAAAAAAAAGAACAGGTTCAGAGTTAGAATCTGATCCTACCTGTGTACTTTACAATAAATACTTCATATATAACTAGTACTTCATGATCCTAGTGTTATCATTTTGTTAGGAAAAGTGGGCAATGTAATATGGTAGGGACAAAAGCAGCTGCTGACAAAAACTCCAGAAACTTTTTAAAAGTCTACACAAGAGGTGTCTGAGGATCCACACAGAGAAAATGCAATTTGTTTCATTCAGAGGAAAATAAATATTCCATCATAGCCAGCAGGCTAAAACAGCCAAAGGTGCTGGCGCCTCTATAAACAACTAACTTTAAACTAACTAACATAGCCAGCATCTATAAAATATAAAAGCCAGATGTCTCGCTTAAATGGAAAACTTTTATCCCTGATATAGACTAGTTTCATAAACGGGTGTCTAAGATTTGAAGATATATATGTTGGAGACCAAGATTTGTATCTCTCTAGTCAGTAATGAAGTTAGTGTGCCCTTACAAAAGAATCAATACACAGAAGTTAGATGATAACTCCATTACCATTCAAAGATAAGCATGTCTCTTGCTTTTATTAAAGCAGTTCAAGAAAGTCAAAAGACTGAAATATTCTACTTTTTTCCTTCCCGTACATCTCTCTTGATAAAAACAAAAAACACGTTTTGCTGAAAAAACTGACTAAACTGTGTTTTAAAAGTTGTGTAGACACAATGATTTCGTTAAATTTGGGTTTGGGCAAAAACACCTTTTACAAACTCTTTAAGTGAAGTCATTAAAAAGACAAGCTACTTCAACACTGCCCCAGCAGAAAAACGGATACTCTATAAAAAAATAAAAAAATTGTAAAAATTGCCCCACATAGGCCCTGAACTGACTTTTTCTGCATGGAAGACGAAGAGCCAAACCACTGTACCACAATAAATGCCCTTATCCTTATGTATGGATACATTGATGACTCCTTAAACTCACCATATACAAATGGGATGACTTCACTGTGAACTAATGCTGGTCTGTGCTGGTGGTGATTCACATCAACATGCCAACTGAAGACAGATGAAGAAAAAATTATAACAATATTCTCCATAAATTTTCCTTCCAACTTCTTTTTATTGTACTTTTAAGCTCATAGGATATATCCCACATACAATCTCTGAACAATAGTAAAATCAAGAACAAACTATATAGGAAATAATGCTGTTCTATATAGAAATTCTTTACATTGCTGTGTTTAAATTTGACATAATATGTGAAGTGAGAGAGTTCCATGGCAGATACTTCGGACAAGAAATGACAAAATTGTCCAGGAAGGATCATAAACAACGGCTGCTTTTCACTAATTTCCATTCACTGTGGTTGTATGCTGTGCGTATGATACAGAGCCTTAACACCTTTTCAAACTGTTTTTATGAGTAAAAAATGCTCATATTATGGTTGCTAAATACAGTAAGTTCTTAACATACATATTGGTGGAGTTGAAAAAAAATCCTTACCCTTTGAATCTCTTCCTCCATATAAAGTAAGGATCATATAAGCACTCCAAGAAGTGAATGACCAGATGGACAAAGTTCTCCCCTTCCCCTGCATCTATTGAGTCCACATGGCCTTCTGAGGTGCATAGCTACAGTGGGTAGGATGGGAAGGAGAAAAAGTATATTTCACTATGTATCAAAATTGTTTGGTTTGGTTTGGTTACCAGTTTTACATCTTCTGCAACACTGTAAGGTCATTTAAGAGAAGGGCTACTTTGACCCTGCCTGTCAGGGCCAACCCGGGCTGAGAGGGAAAAAATCTCATCAGACAAAAAAACCAGATTGTCCACGATCGAGGATCGAACCAGGGTCTTCCGCATGACAGGCGAAGAGCCTAACCATTACACCTCAGCGCTGGTTTTTATAAAAATTGTGATGTACCATTGGACAAGAAAGCTGTTTTGTTACATTATTAAGGCAGAGAATAGATTGTTTCTCTGCCTTTCTATTTGAAAAGCCCATTTTTCCAGGATTTTTATTTAATGTATGTGAATGTATGATATGTGTATTCATAAAGCCATTTATATTATATCAATTATATGACTGTCAGCACCTATTGTACATTACTTGTGATTTCGGTACATGCAGTGCAAACAGGGTCTGAGTTTTGGTGTGATAACAAAATTTCCCTTAAATTGAATATTAGGTTCTGCAGGAAAGTTTTGTCCGAAACTTGCTCAAACTGAACAGGAAATGCCTGTCAGGTGTACATTTTACTGAAAATTCATGAGTTATAACTCTGACATTGGAAAAATTCCATGCTCTAGGCTCCCTCTCCATGGAACCTGACATTATGATCCATATCCCTATGGATATAAAAGGAATAACAATAATGTATTACAAAATTATGAGGTGGTAGGGACAGGCAATAAAAGGTTTGCACCATCAATAGCTGTAGGTTGTTTTTTTTTTTTTCGCAACAAGAAGTAAGATTCTACAAAAAACAAGTCTAATGTTAAATCAACTTAGAATTTGTAAAATCATCTTTCATTTTAACAGAGAGACATAAGTTTAGCATGTGTCACAAGTATGATTTGGAAAAGGAAAACCTGACTACAAGATAAAAAAAAATAAAAAAATTAGCATGGAGTTGGTAAAACTACCTTAGAAAGAATAGCTTGAGCACTTGCAATTGCTGAATTCACAAAGTCACAAGAGGACACCAACATCACATTGTCATAGTTCCTGCAAATGGAAAATAAATTGGCAAAAAGTAAATAGCATTATAGCTATGCAGCATACCAAGAATAAATCCTGAGGATGAGCTGTTGACAATGGAAAGGAGCAGTGAGTGAGCAAGTGTGTGAATGTGAGGGTATACATAATACACGCACGAGTGAATTCTTACACATGTACATTGTCTGAAAGTATGTGCCTTAAAGAGAGAGAAAGAGAAGCAGTTGGTGTCGAACTAATCTTATTGTGTCGATGGAGCCATAAAACCCTAAATAAACAGAGAGGCGGAGAGGGATCTGAGTATTCTGAAAGCAAAGGTGCTTCACATGAGGGGCAGCAAATGTGCATGGCAAAGAAAGAGTGAGAGAATATGTGGTAAGTGTGTGTGTATGTGGGAGTGAGAGACTTGGGGAGAGAGTGTGAGAGAGAGAATGGGAAAGAAAGAGAGTCTTAGAAAGGTAAAGCAAGAGAAAAAAAAGGTTGGGGGGGGAGAAAGGGGGAGAAAGGAGAGAGAAAGAGACACAAAAATAGAGAGAGAGAGAGAAAGACAGAGAGAGAGATAGACACATGTTTTAGTTAAATTTTACTGCATATGTGACCGAAACTTCTTATGATCATTATGATTACAAATGGTAATTTAAAAAATGTAATCATGGCTGAAATACATGTAATATCAAAAGAAAATCAGCACTGACTATAGAACATTAATGACTTAACCTATTTAGAATTCATGTAGAAAAAGCAACAAAATTTCACAACTATAGTGGCAATATGACACAATCACATCGGATCAGCTCATTTACTAAAATTAAAGGTGAAAGACAAAGAGACCCAACATTTTACTCTTTATTATTGACTCTACCTGCATATTATGACAAGGCACTTTATAATCTGTGTTGCCTGCCTCACTCCACCAGTACTCAGCTTTGTTACTATCTGAAGTTTGCAGCGCTTCAGCTGTAACCCAAGCTTCTCTAAGATGGCCTCTGGATGCTGGGTCAGGTGGGGGCTTTCTTCTCCCACACTATTTCAAAGATGATATCAAAGTGAAAAAAAGAGGATAAGGGTTAGGAATCATAAAGAAAAACAATAATTTTCCATAAATACTCTGTTGGAAATAAATTTAATTAAATGATTATTTTACAGGTGACATACTTTGACATAATCACTATTAAAAGGTACAGGAAGTCACAAAAAAAGTCCTGAGCTAGAGTTAGAAAAACCTGTGGTGTGTATGATGAAACATGAGACACAAAAGAATTTTCTCACCATTTTCTTTTTTGCCCCTGGACTTGGACATTTTACATTGCATTCTTTGTCTCTCTTTCTTTAATATGTGGTAATTTAAACCATGAAACGTTCACAAGTTACTTATCAATGTCACTGCACAAAACACATTTATGGTGAGAAGTCATTCTAGTAACTGTGCATTGATCATTGCCGTATTGGTTGATTTGTATCCAACTAAATCATTAAAATTTTCTTATTGCCGCGAATTGCATTAATTCAATAAGAAATGTGCAATTCGGTTCACCAATTATTCACCCAATGAAAAGGGATTTTGTTTAATTGCAAAGGGATTTTCTTTAATAACAAAGATTTTCAAATAAAATAGACATACCCATCTGTGAGATTAAGGAAATCTGGGTCAAGAAACTGACTGTAGGCCTTGATGAAGTCATCCAAAAACAGAGAAAGGGCTTCATCACAACTCTGAAATTATAAATTCAGACAAGGCAAATAATTAAGATTTCATTATTCTTGATATAAAACTATATCTAGAGAAGAAACAATTTTAAATTAAGTTCACTTGGAACTGTTCTAATGTAAAATCTCATTCCCACAAACCGATTGCACCATACGGAAAAAAAAAAGTCCGCCACAAGGAGCTAAAGCATGCTCCTTCGTTTCATTTACACCGGTTCTGGGGCCCCCCCCCCCACACACACACTAACTAGTACTAGATCTACACACACATAAAATTAATCACAACAAACATTAAAAAAACACGTGACAGAAACTTTAACTGACTATAAGTAAGCTCATATATTCTCAACAACACAAAACAAAAAAGTTGAATTCTTTAAAACCACGAAAGGCAAGCGCATTAATTTAGTTTAGCTACCCAAATATTAGCCTACCCATTATGAACAGAAAGTTTGCATACTTTGTCTTTGATTTTCAGCAAATATTGGAAACTTCATTCATAGAAAAAAAACATGTGTACTTTTAAGCCATTGTAGGGTTATATGTTGAATTTTCAACATACAAAATTTAAGGGAAAGTTAACTAAAACTTTTTAAAATTAGTACTTAAGAGTTGTGAATTTCATGTGTACACATCATTTTGGACTGAAACAATTCCATCCAGACTGTTAAAGAAAAGAGCAAGTAATTTGTGAAAAAAGAAATTCTTCATGCTAAGATTGGACAAGGAGCTGCACTATATATATATATATATATATATGACCGTTGGTCAGCCTGCAGCAGATTCAAGGGGCTTCAACTACCCATAGCCGTTCAATCTGCGCAATACAAAAACACATTCTCATCCATTCAACTAGTTCCATTTCAGACCAAACAAGGATTGGTCATCCATGCTTCAACCCCTGCAAATAATGGTTTTATGCTTATCCAACCTTTAACATTAAAAACAGCCCTTTCTCAATATGCAGACATACCTACCTATGAAAACGATTTGGGCTAAACAACAGACACTTTTACTTTGAAGCCTTTAATCTGGAAATAACCCGACTGGAACTCGGCTCAACTCGAAAAATAAAACAGGTAGATTTAGATACCCGCACTTAGAACTTACAGGTGACAGGACGATTGACAGTTGTCAATGAGCGGCCTCCCACAATCGAAATCAATGCCAAAAGGCTGTAAAATTTAATAATAGTCACGAGAAAACAAAAACGCCACCTGAGAATTCCTGTTTATCAACGACACAGTAAGCCAACAGTCAACATGCAATACACCAAATTATTCAGCAGTTCAATATCTTCGCAATGACAACCGTTAAATAGACTACCCTAAAAACTGAAAGTCACAAAAGTTGTCCTTGTTATTGTGCCGGCAAATTACCGTGAATAGAAGGCTTTACACTTATTTTGTATGAATACTCATTCGGCTGTTGCATTTATTTTTCATTATTCTTCGATCATACATTTTTGTTGCTTTTAGTTAGCAGATTTGCACAGTGTTTTTAATCGGAGGTGTTGCAAATGCATGTAGTAGTCCGCCCTAGATCCAACTGGTACAATCAAAACATAAGGCGTCCAATTTCTCATTCTTCATTGTAACTGACCCACCCTATAATCAAAGTTAAGAGAAAAGAAGAAAGTATAAGAGCAACAGACATAGGCGCCGGATGGAGTGTTCTAAACGTAGCCAGGACTTTTTTAAAATGTTAATCCAAAAGCAATGCATAAATTGAAAAACAAATACATGTAGAAGGCTTCGTGAAACGCCGTAAAGCCTCAATGGGGACCATGGAAAACAAACGTAAGAGGAAATCGTGTGATATCGAAACTCAACATCATAACAGTTTCAGGACATCAAGAGAGACAGCAGCAACAACGTACGTGGGTGAGTAGACCATCAAGAGGTGCCTCAAAGTAAATGGGCTGACCACCCACAAACGCGGGTGCAAGAAGCATCACAGAGAAGCAATCTGTGGTCTGTGGATTTTGCGGCCGCAAATGGCAAATTTGCGGCCTAAATTTCGGCTGTTCCGCAAATTCCCGCAAATTCTGACACTCACGCAAATTGCCGCAAATTACAAATATAATTATATATTTTCTTTTAAATTGGTTGATATAGCCAAATCCAAAGAGACCAGGCCGCTGGTACTGATGTATCCC
>JAUKPP010166500.1:0-11947 GCA_032273245.1 Phyllaplysia taylori
AAATGCAGCTTAGTTCTTTTTTACACTACCTCCAAATTCTTGTAAAGGAAATGTGAGGCTCCTACTTATAATGGAGAAGTTAACTTTTTATAGAGGCACCAGCTTCTTTTGCTGTTTTCGCCAGTATAAGATGTTAAGCTGATGTCACATCTCACCTCACAAATATTTGGAGACGTTATAAAAGAGAGTTAGGCTGATGAGGTGGTTAGTACATAAAAGAATTAAACGAACGTGGGGGTAAGCATATTTGACAAATATTTTTGGGGAAATGAATGTTGTATCAAGGGCAGTTTTCTACTGAGAACGTGGGTTCTGCGAGGAGCCCAGTGTCGGCACAGTCTGTGGTAGCAGCGACGTATTAACATGCCTCGTCCTCTATTGCCATATCTCACTCACATGGGCCTAACACTTTGCATGTTCTTGCTTTTTTTTTCTCCTCCACCTCGCCCCCTCCCCCCCCAATCTTCTATCTCTCTGTGTGTGTGTGTGTGTTTATCTGTATGTATGCATGCTCCTATTGTGATCTTTTGCTCCTGTGTGTGTGTGTGTGTGTGTGTCTTGCCACCACTGCTGCTGTTGCTGCGGCTGTCACTGTTGCTGCTGCGCACGTTTGCTGTTCCACCCACACAACCACTGTCATGTGTAACGTCCACTACCACCACACTGACTGACCACTGCTTGCTGTGGTCACTGTGTCTGTGTGTCTTCAAATGTGTGGATGTTTAAATATGTGTGAATGTTTAAATTATGTGTGTGTGTTTTTACGTGATACATGTGTTTGTTTAAATGAATGTGTATATTTCTCTGCGACACTTGTGTGTGTGTGTGTGTGTGTGTGTGTGTGTGTGTGTGTGCGTGCATGTCGGGTGGCTGGGTCCGTGTGGTACCTCCGGTGGTGACCTGCATGCACACCTCGCTGACCACTACCCTGTCTCGACCACACCCAGCCGGAGCAGGATTCGGTGCGGCCCCCAGCATTGCCCCAGTGGCTAAGGCACCGCCAGGTACAGTAGCAAAATACACACGGCTCTTCCTCCCCTGGCCCTGACATGACCTCACACAATCTCTCAGGATTACAGACATGGCTCTCTAGTCCGGTCATTTAAAAAATTAAAAAGTTTTTCAAGGATAACTTTTGATAGAATGGTGGAATGTACAACAATTTATAACACTGAACATGATGTTTCAATTTTGGTCTCTATACCACACTTTAAATGGTTAGTTAATATTATCCAGTCTCTAATTGATAACGAATTCGTAAGTTATTCCTCATAAAAGTATAGTTGACATACAGTTTATTCTTGCCCCTTAAGCCAGTGTTTTTTTAACAAAGACATGTCACTTTTGTTGTGAGGGAAAATCGTGACCCTCCCAATAGATCTTTGGTGTGTGAACAAGGGGCTTACAGTAAGATTGTAATTCTTAAACATTCACCTGTGTTAGGCAGAAAAAATCCACTTATAGGGGGAAAAAATGCCTTTAAGATAGCAGTAAATTTTGAAAGAAAAAGATCACCAGAATAGACTGAAGTATTTTGTTTGAAATAGTTGCTAAGCAGAACTGAAGAGAATGAACGTTATCCTGGAAAAGCTTTTTAAATTTCTAGTTGGGCGGACTCTACACAACAGGGTTCATATACTGATGTAATCTCATAAACATTTTTAAGTGCTAGCCGGTAGTTCTATCCACTCTATTCCTTTTTTAGCTTGACATTTCGGCTGTCTAAACATTCAACTTTATGAAATATTTATTGTAATCATACTCGTGGTGTAATTTCTTCTATAAATACAACGGTTTTATTGGTAAAAGTTTAGTCTAAATGAATAAATCTACCAAGTTTTAGCAATGTGTTAGCACTTACTGTACTTTGTTGATCTCCGACTGCTTGCGCTGGACAACTGTCTTTTTTCAGCAGCTAATGAGCAATTATATATATATATATCAATACATTTTGAAAGCACTTATTTTGATGGCTGTTACTTTTAATGAACCCTTTTGACCGGCTAACCAAAGTTTTGTCGCCATATTTTATCATCTCACATTATTTAATGTTATTGCACTATGCACCAAGTTTACTCCATTGCACAAAAATTGGAATGGATGAAGAAGGTGTAGTAGATCAAACACTAATTGCTATCAACTATCAATTGCTTCAACATTTTTATGTGTAGTTGGAGATATAGTGCTTTAAGAGCTTATTTAATTTTACTCTTGTGAAAAGCCATGGATGAAACTTAAAGCAAAATGTTAATGTCACGGTAAAGAAAATGAAACGGTGAAAGGGGGAGGAATATTTTAAATCCACCTGAATATGATAATAATACTAGATTGCATTTATACAGCGCATATACCTACTTGAGAGCAGGCTCTATGCACTTTACAATCATTATAGTATATTATTAGCAATATTGTAAATTCAGCAATGAGTGGCTTAGATCAAAGCTGAAAGCAGTGTATAATGTCCAGGCAAGCTGTCCTTAATGAAATATTTATGACGTTTCCACTTGTAGTTTTTCTGACTGATATCTCCAAGTTGAATATCTGCAATTAGTCACTATCGGCTTTGACTAACCAAACCCGCACTGCAGCCACTGACACCTCTGTCTCTAGTTCTACTCTCTACAGTACTAACACGATGTAGTGTCTCTGGCCTGATTGTAGTACTCATCTGTCAGTTGGCTCTATCTATCAGCCTTCAGGCATTTGCTGTTTGCTTCTTTTGGTGCTGGGTTGGGGGGGGGGGGGGGGGGTTAGTGAAGAGGGTTGGAGGCTTAAGGAAAAGACTGGACTTTATTATTGAAGTAATTCTGTGTTGCCAGCAATATTGTGCAGGGGGGTTTGAGTTCTCATCTCTGTCCATCGCTGATGACAATCTTCCTTCCTTTTGCACTGTATCTGCTTTGTATGTTTTTCTCCAAGCTAATTGGATTATTGTTTGCTTACTAAAATTTCACAAATGATGCCAATATTTTTTTTCTCCTTTATGTACCAACTGTATTTCCTGTTGGCAATCTAATATTTTGATGCAGGCATATATTATATGCCCAATCTTTTGCCATTATGTGTTATGCGATTTATGAAAGTGTGAGAACATGTTCATAATTTCTAATACACATTTTATTTATGGCTGTTTTTTGCCTCCCATGTCTAACACTGAGCTTCTAACAATTGCACTCAAATGAAATTTGAACTTGTGGTTTTAGTTTTTTCCTCCCGGTGGAAAGCTCTGGAGTGCAGAGACACCTGACATAAGTCTCTGAGTGACCTTGTGACCTTGTGCTTCTGTCATCTAACCCAGCCACGTCTTGTGTGACATCTCTCTCTCTCTCCCCCTTTTGCTCGCTCGCTCTCTGCTGTTTGCATCACGGCTAGGACTGGACCTGGCCTCATCGCCTCTAGACCTCCTGGACGGGTCAGCGGGTCAGCCCGTCTCCCCAGGCATGCCCTCTGAGTTCGGAGCCCAACCCCAGCAGCCGCAGCAGCTCTCCCCCGCTCCCCCAGCAGCGAGCGATCCATTTTCTGAGTTTGAGACAAGTATGGAGCCTCAGAGTATCTCCCCCTGTCCCTCCCCAATCCCAGGGTTTGGAGCCCCGAGCCCTCAGGCAGGGAGAGCCCCATCCCCTCTCGGGGGCCTGGCTGACGCTGGCAATCTGTTTGGTCCCCCGGGGGTGCCACCCCCACAACAGCCCATGCCGGCCGGGCTAGGCGGTCCCCCCTCTGGCTCTCTCTTTGGTGGCCCGCCTCCCCCAATGGCGGGTGGGATGGGTATGATGGGAGGCGGTGCTCCGCCACAGTACTATGGCCAGCCGGCCCAGGCCTCGGTCGCGATGCCCATACCCGGGGCCAGTGCAGCAGGGCGGGCTGGGATCGGAGCTCAGGCGCCCGGGAGCCCGTCTCTGGGCATGGGTGTGGGTGTAGGCGGGTCGCCGGTGCGTATCATGACCCGGGGAGGTAAGTCTCCGGCTGCCTCACTCTCCTCCTCCCCCTCGGGCCCGGGACTGGAGGATGCCGTCAAGGCGCTCGGGCTCTCCATGTCCCCGGCTAAAGCGGGCGCCGGCAAGTCCAAGAGTCCAGTTGGCCGACCCGTGTCCCCAGGTCATGCTATGGTGGGCCCGGGTGGGCTTCCCCCAATGGGTAGTGGCTATGTCCTAGCGGGGGAGGGGGTGGACGGCGGGCAGCAGCCGCTGGCGCGGGCTCTGGACGAGGGTGCCGCGGAGAAGGAGGCGTCGGCCCTGTCAGGTCAAGGTACTGTCCTATTGTCTCCCCTTGCTGTGAACGGCTCACGCAGATGTTGTAGATCCAGTAGAGATCCGGTGTTGTCGTACCCAAGTCGTGTGTGCTCACTCACCCACGTGTGCACTAGCCTGGCTCGTGGTCATTTACACACCTCATGTGTGTGCTTGTGCCTGTGTCACTTGTGTGTGTGGATGTTGTCTTAGGCAGATCCCCATTCTTTGTTTCGAATAGGCATTTCAGTCGTTGAACTCTTTAGTTGATACACATATGTATTTGGCTCTAATTTAAAGCTGTATCTGTGGAAGAAAGCAAAGATCACTAGTCTGACCTTGTTCGTGGAATGCTGTAATGTCGACGATAGCAGAGATAAGATTATTCTTTCAGAGAGTTTTGTTTGTTGAAGTTTTCAGTTTTGAAGTGTGTAGTTTAGTACATGTCCATTAGTCAGTGGTAGCTGTGTGCTGTTCGCCCTTGTCTGATGGTCGACGTGTTGCCTTATGTCTGGTAGTTTTGCAGTCAATTTACTTTTTCCATGTGTGTGTGACAATGACGGCACAGATGTTTGGCTTGTAGAAGTGGCAGATTGTCTGCGTGTTGTTTGGACATGTGTAGCGACCCACACACACCTATGTTCTCTCTACCACTGTAAACTATTGCCACAGACCATGCTCTACTTTGTGGATTCGTTTCACTCGTTTTGTTGATTGCCTTTCAAGCAAAGTGAGCGCTGTGGTCGAGTTCCATGCAGTTGTCTGGTGTGTCGATGGTTCAAGCATTTTGGTGTTGTGATGAGCCAAGTGGGTTTAGCTGTCGTAGATAGATTGCCCTTCTTATAAGTCAAGTGTGGACACATCGTGTGATATTATGCTGCATGGATATGTGTTGAAGTGCTCAATATGGTTTTAAAGTTTATTTGCTTTATTCTGTAGGATGTTGATAGCCATCGCATTTTTGGATCGAGGGTTTAAAGTGTCTGTATTTCAAGGAATATTTTTTTTTTTAATTTTCCTAGTGCACATTCCAGGCAATACTGCACGTGTTTTTATTCCAGCCTTTATCACTGACCACTGAGCAGAGCCTTCATCATTTCTCACTCAGATCCACAATGGATAAAAGTTGACGCTCAAAAACTATTTTGGTCCATTATTTTTCTTTAAATCAAAATTGTTTTCTCTTCCCAAACATTTCCATACGCTGATCAGTTGATCTTTCCTCAGACAGCCAGGCACAATGGCTGCAGTTAAGGGTTAATCTGAATTAACTTTGTTTTGTCATTAGCTAGAAATGTTTCACCAACACCCACAATTTGTACGGACCTATCCTATAGTATTGTGACCCATGGTCTAAGCAGTGTAGTCTTTTTTTTATACTGGATGGTGGACTCATGCTTTTTTCTGATCTTCTCCTTCTACTTCTCTCTATTCTGTTATCCTAATCTACTTCCTGGCACTGAAACTACCTAATGTTGTTGGCAGTGCTGTAAAACCCCCACAAATAAACTTTTTTTTGTATAGTCGCACAGCTGTAGCGCTGTGTCAGGTAAAGAGGTACTAGCTTCTTTGGCTGTTTTAGCCTGTGTATATGCCTCTCATGTCCCCTGATGATGTGTGTCCCATGCCCTCACTATCTCTCTCTCTCTCTCCTGATGTTTCCAAAGGCCTGAGTGCTGGGCCTGTAGTCAACCCAGACTCATCATCATCTTCTACAAGTAAAGACATTTTCTCACTTTTTGCAATCTCGCGTCTCACGACCCCCTCCCCGTCATCTCCAGCCCGCTTGTTCTGCCGACATAACTCTTAAGACATTGCTTTGATCCAACAGCTTTTTCATCCCTTCCTCTCTTCCAAATTCTGAACCATGTTACAGAGGTACCGATTCTCAGGATAAGTCCAGAAATCCAGATATCTGACCCACGATTGTGTCCATCCTAAGCAGTTCAACAGTTTATAAGCAGGGCAGAATAACTGGATTTCCGGATTTTTCTTTATCCAGTCGGCTCCTCTAATGTTAAGATTGCTTCCTACATCTGCGCTGCTGAATATCTCTCAACCCTGTCGTCTTTGCCCCCCCGTGCCCCCCTTCCCTCAATCATAACCTCAGTTTTATCCTAGCCTCAATGTAAAAGACCTTTGTTTCATCCAGATATATTTCAGACTGAATGTTAATGAAGACTTTGATCAGTGTCACTTTCTCCATGCATGCCCTGGGTTTGGGGGTATTTAGTTGGGAAGAACGTATTTCTTGATGCACCAGTACTTCTAGTAATTTTAGCCAAGGAATTTATTTGAGAAGAATGTATTTATAGATGCACCCCTGCTTCTGATCGTTTTCGCCACTTTCGTAGGAGGAGCAGGAAATTGTTTTTTAAATGCATCTGTTTGCCTTAATACAGTAGAATCTGTTTAGTATGCTTGAATGTTATTATCGCTGTTGGGATGGAATAGATTTTAGCACATAGTCGTTCACATTGCAGGAAGCAGTATCCTTTCGTGTAAAATCTCGTATGTGCACTTGTCTGCAAGCAAGGAAAAGTAAAGTATATGGATGCAAACAAACAGGAATTTTTCATAAAAGGATGGGACAACCCTCATCTAAAAGTATCTTGTCCTATACCTTGGGCTCTTTGTTCTCTTGATCAAGGTCAGAAAACTTTTGTCTTCAAAGCTTGTAAATAATATCTCTCTTATCTATTTTATGATAGCTAACATTGCCTTTTTTTCGGTACTTTTGGCTAGCGTAAACAATTTCCATTGCTTTTTAAGATAATCTGCTTCAAAATTTATCTAGACTTCTCATGTAGTCATTCCTTCAACCCTTTGTACTGTGTGAATTAGTATTTGTACCCCTCAAGAATTGTTTTGAATTCATTGATTCGTTTTAAAAAATGTTAATATATCTTTTTAAACTCAGACCCTTTGCGCTATGTCAGTCCTCTTTTGAAGAGTTTGAAGATAGTTAGAAGTTATTTATTTATAGTATCACCGGCTTCTTAGGCTGTTTTAGCTACTCTTTTGAAGGGGAAAATTGTTAATTGATCGTTCAAAGAGTAATGTCCAAATGTGCGAGAACTGGGCTCATTGTTGGCATGAACTTGCCTCAAAATGTTACTTTCTTTTTTCCAAGCCCGGTATAAAGTTGTGCTTTGTCATCCCATCAGTGCCTAGCTTTGTCGCCTGTAGCTTTAGTGGTAGCAGTTAGTGATATCATTTATTGGTTGCCATGCAAGCTTTGGTATAGGCTGCTTTGTGGTGAAACTCATATGACACGTACGAGTAAGGGACATGTACATCTTTTTGGTTTACGCGTCTCCTTAAATATTGATCATTTTTTAAATAAAAATAAGTTCTTTCATGTTTAAAGAAAACTAGCAAAACCATTCCCTCCTCCTTTTGTCATTGTTCGTTGTTACACAATTTGATGAGGTGACATCGGACGCCGCAGATTGGGTTTTGCAAAAGCTGACAAGTCTGCAATTAGATCGTGGGTGGTTTGCGGGCGCTGGGGTGTGGTCCGCCTCTTTTACTTCTTTCTCTGCGCTGCTATTGCCCTAATCTGCTTCCTGCCCCTTATACGGCGCCTTATAGAGTTGATGGTGCTGTAAAACCCTAACTAATCTAGCAATTTGATTGTATTTTGCCAGCCTATTTTTCTGATGAACGTCTTTGTCCATCAATTTCTGTCTTAGTCTGTAGAAGCTTTGTCACGCTGTTGACAGTAGGCATATGCAGGAGGGTTGGTTTTTTTTGGCAAATATGGCCTGCTATGTACCAACGACTATGTTTAGCTTTTTCTAATTAAACAAAAATCCATAATGTTATTCTTTTTTCAATCATTGCCACAGTAAAGAATTTATGTTGATGTTTTGATTGTTAATGACCCAAGTAAAATATTTAGTTGTTAAAAGAGACTTTAGAAATGTCAATGCCAGGGTTTTTCCTCCTTGTACTTAGTTTTAAAAGTCTCAAATTGCCTTTCTTATCTAGCTGTGTTAGTGGAGGAGGGGAAGATGCTTCTTCACATTTCAGTTTGACCTAATTTTTCTTCTTTGCTATCCTTCACTTATGTCTTTTTATTTTTCCTCTTTACCAAACTGGCACTGGAATGTTTTTGAAGTGGGATATTTCCATGTGGACTCTTTGCTTTTTAAAGGCAACCCGAGTTTGTCTTTGCATGTATTTTACTTAGTCACGCACAAAGTACAGTTCTACCTTTCATTTTCAAACCAAGTATTGAAGTAACAAACCTTGAATGAAGAAGTGTTCAAAAGATGAGACAGTGGGTGAGGAGGGGAGTGTGGAGGGCTGTGTAGTGTGGGGGTGCAGATTCTTCTTTACTTACCTCTCTCATCTGTTGTTGGGCAAGTAGCAGCCATGCATAGGTGAGACTACAAGAACTGTCAGGTTGATATGCATGTGTGCTAGTAATAGTTTGGTCCCAACAGCATGCTGTGTTCATCTATAACCGTATATTTCTACCCACCCCCTCCCCTTCCTATGTACTACCCTGTGTAATCACATTTTGATTCACAATTTACTACTCACATGTGATACTACCATAACTGTAAGGCTGATATTTTGCTTGTGCATTTTGCAGTCATGAGAATAAAGTCGCAGTCTAGCCTTAGAGTATTCCCTTTTTTCATTAGGTTCAAAGCATTTTGTTTGAAGGAGTGTAAAATCTGAAATCATTAACTTCTGTGGTATTTGTTAACGCATGTGCTAACCTGCACGATGATAATATAAGTCTTATCTAGATCTCTGTCCTCTCTCATGCATTGATCGAGAACATTCATTTCTAATTTCGGATTCGGAAAACTAATATTTCATTCCACTTCATGACAAATAATGAAATGGTCGAATGTTTTATTTTATATGAACGAGCTTATCAGGACTTTCCACCTTTTCGCTACCCCTCAGGTTTTGACGCGTTCGGTGACGTGTTGCAGCCCATGAACAAGAGCTCGCCCAGTCACGTGCAGCAGGGTCAGCCCCAGCCACCAGCCCTGGGTTCGGATCTTGACTCCTCCTTGGCCACGCTGGCAACAAACCTCAGTGTCTCCGGCGGTGCCAGCCAGCTCAAAAAGTGAGTCTCGCAACAGTGTCAGCCGTCTGTGCAGACGGGACCATTTGTCTGTGAACACTTTGGAGTCACACAGCCATAAGGACAAAGAATCCAACCAGTCACATGCAGCTAGGGTGACGCAACTGGAACTAGTGAAATCATGTTTAGTAAAGAAAGCCGATTTAGGGGATGTCGATGTAGTAAATAAAGAAAGAGTTGGGAATTCCAAATCGTGTCGACTTAAGCCAAATGTTGAGTTAACAGACATTGAGATTTGGGGGTTCTACTGTATTGTATTAAATGTTGAAATAACCATGCTGTGTTGATATTGCTGTAAAACCTTTAGAAAACCTGAAAGCACCACTCCCACTTTGTTGGTTTTTTCCCAGTTGCCCGTATGTCATGACTCAGTTTGGGTACATGAGTCGAGTGCCAGTCTACAGGTGGGCGACAGGTGCTGCCAGATTCTGTTTTCACTTTTGTCTTAGACCGTTGTGCAGTTGCCACAGTTCACAGTTGTTCTCTTTTTCCCTACTTGAGGTCCTTATTGTGTTGAGTTGTTCGGAGTTCATGATTTTGTGTGGGTTTTTCCCCAGTTTTGCCCTTCTGCTTTCTTTTAAACAACTTAGTCTGTTGTTCTTTCATTAAATTCCTTACATTGGATTAATTTATTGGGGGGGGGGGGGGGGGGGGGGGCCGTTATTGGTAGCACTAGAAACCGCCTTAATCAAACGTGTGTTGATTTTAAGACACAATGTTTGCCCAGATTTGTTTAAAAAAACCAAATGAGTAAATGTAACTGCCAAATGCTATTGCTTACATTTCAAGTCATCCATCTTATCTTGACGTGATTAAAACAGGAAGTTTAACTCACTTACTGCCGACCGGCCTGTGGTGTAATGGTTAGGCTCTTCGCCTTGCATGCTGGAAGACCCTGGATCGATCCCCGGTGGCGGACGATCTGGGTATTTTTGTGCTGGGATTTTTCCGTCTCAGTCCGGGCCCATCTCTTAAATGACCTTACAGTGTTGCAGGGGATGTAAAACTGGTAACCAAACCAAAACGATCCCAGAGATGTGGACATTCTCATGCCGTAGAAGCCTGTAACAAACAAAGACACTTCCAAATTATTATTGATGAAAATTAATTAGTCTATGCATAAATAATTTTTTAAATTTTAAATCATGCTAAAATTAGGAACAAACTTTTTTTTCACCTCGCTAGAAAAGCTAGACACAGCACTAGATCTCAATCTGGAAGGCACTCTCTTTCCCACAATGAGAGATCTGTGTCATTGTCATCATGCAATGAAAAACAGTCGTTATTTAGATGTAAATCTGACCCATCATTGACAAATGGGTAAAAAACTTTGAAAATGTTTGTTTCACATCGTTGGGACCAGGCTCCAACAGGCCTTCACTTACTTAGTGCTTCGGTGAAAAAAAAGAATTCATCATTTTAATTTCCCACCCAATGAAAATAGCGTAATATTCCAGTGGACAGGTAGTGCTGGACTGCTGCAAACTGCCATGCCTGAACTGTATCGGTAAGTGTATGAAACATCGTGAAAAAAACTCACCCGAAACCCTTCGGTAATGGCAGTTAGCGGTCGTCAACCCTCACCAGAAACTACTGGGTAACGGCAGTAAGTGAGTTAAGGAAATCGCTGCGCTCACAATTTTCAGCCAGTCTGCAGGTGCATTGCTTTCAGTGCTCTATATTTCTTTACTCTATGCTTTTTGCTGAGTATTTCTTTTTTTTCTCTTACATTTTTTACCTCTATGTTTTTGTCTGTGCATTGCCTTGATTTCTCTTATATTCATGAACTCTGTGTTTTTCCCTCTGCCAGAGACCACCAGTGGCAGCCTAAGGGAGAGAGCAGACTGACGGGTGGCACTTCATTCCAGCGACAACCCATCGCACAGTCCACTACGCCAGCGGCCACCCCCTGGGCACAGCCGGGCTTCCAGCAACCTGGCATGGTCAGTTGTACAAACTCTGTGTGTGTGTGAGAGAGAAAGAGAGAGAGCTTGTGGGGTCAAGTTTGTGTCTGTGTGAGAGAAAGAGAGAGAGAGATCTATGATGATTAGTTGTGTGCTATGTTTCTTATGAGATGGAGAGAGCTAGTTGGGTGAATTATGCGCGAGAGAGAGAGAGAGAGAGAGATCTATGAGGATGAATTGTGTGTGTGTGTGTTATGAGAGAGGGTAGCAATTCCACTGACATCCGAACCTCAAAAGTCTTCCTGATCATTTCCCCACAGCAACCAATGGCGGCCCCAGGAGCTCCAATGATGTACAATCAGCAGATGGGAGTGCCCATGGGACAGCCAATGATGGTGAGTCTTTCTCTTTGTCTCAGCAGTAACTGTTGTTGGTATTGTTATCTAAAAGGAGCTTTTGAGCTGATCGCTCTTTAAGTAGTCTTTGAAACTCACAGAGCCTCCAACACTTTGTGGTCACACAGCCAAAAGAACAGCCATGACGCGACGGGCATCTCTGGCCTGGGGCATATGTGCACCAAGTGACTGGATGGGCAAATATAGGTCTGCGATAAGTCTCAAAAAACTACTCACTGATAATACATGAGTCATACTCCAAGTCCCACTCATTCACTCACCACCTTTCGCTGTTGTCGGGGGGGGGGGGGG
>JAUKPP010166500.1:11957-24798 GCA_032273245.1 Phyllaplysia taylori
TTTCTATGTTCTCCCCCCCCCCCCCCCCCCTTACAGCAACCAATGATGGGCATGCCCCAGCAACAACCCATGGGCATGCCGGGCATGTATGGGGCACAACAGCGTATGCCCATGATGGGGCAGGGATTCCCACAGGCTCAGCAGCCCCAGCCCCAGCCGGGGCAGGGAGGAATCAACGACCCGTTTGGCGCTTTGTGAGACACGACCACGCCTGGGGGTTGAGGTGGGTAGTTGTGGAAATCTGATTGATTTTCTTCCTCTGTCTTTAATGTGTATGAAATCTAAAATGTATGTTGTTGGTTTTAAGTTTTACACCCCTTGCAACACTATAAGGTTGGCCAAGTGAATGCTTCCCAGGAAGTTCAGAAGGTTTCTGAATGACCTTAGTCTGCGAGGGTAATGATAAATTGGGAAGTACATAGAGCCTGCTTTTGTACATCGAGCCTGCTTTTGAGAGGGACTATGCGCTTTTTATGCAAATTGTTATTATCTTAAGAGGCCGTCACTTTACAGTGCTGATTGATTCTTTTATTTTTCCTGTTCCCATAGTCAATAATCTTACACTGCATGCTTCCCAGGAAGTTGAGACGGCTTCTGAATGACTTTGGTCTGCTGGGGTAATAATAAATTGTAAAGCGCATAGTGCCTGTTTTCAAACTGGGGTGTGCACTGCATTTATGCAACATTTATTATAATTGTTATTATTATTATTATAATTGTTATTATTATTATTATAATTGTTATTATTATTATTATAATTGTTATTATTATTATTATAATTGTTATTATTATTATAATTGTTATTATTATTATTATAATTGTTATTATTATTATTGTCTCTTTCCATTTCAGATTCTCTGGCTTTGAGGCGGGATTGCTTGAGCGGCAGACAGTGCAGACCAAATCATTATGCATCTAGCTTTGACCTGTAGAAAGTTGAAGCTTTGAGGTTTTTTTTTCTCTCACTCTCTCATTTTGTTCCATGGGGTTGTTCAGAGTTAACTTATTCCTGCATCCTGGTCGTCATCTGGTAACGGCATCACTGGTCCCTTGTGTACCCATCATCTCATCATCCTTCATCTCCTCCGTGTTGGCATTGTTTTCTCCCTTTCCTCACCTGCCCTTAGGATCATCAACATTTTCATCGGCATTATCATCCTTGGTTCTCTGTTATTCATCATACATTATATATCGTGTAATTACCATCTGTCATATTTTTCACATACAAAATCATGAATGTTCACTGGAAAACTCGCCGCTGACATGAGTGGCGACAGAATGAGTTCTTGTCAACGCCGCAGTAAATAGCTCAGTGCATTCGTTATGGCAATGTGGGGTAAAGGTCACCAGTATTGACATTAAGTTTCAAGCATCTATTTATTTTACTTTTTTTGTATTGTTTTAATATCAAATGAAAGGAATTCTACAGCAAGTAAGACTGCAATGTTCTGGAATGGCAGTCCATGTTGCTTTAGCTTGTCATGGGAGAGATGAAAGTTTTGATAAGGTTTAGAATGTTGACCCATGTTGATGTTCTAGTTAGAAGAGAATAAGTTGACAAAAGTGAGTGTCGGCTTAAGTGAGTGTTGATTGGGAGTCCTTTTTCTCTCTCTCTAGTAAGACTTTTTTACATTGCATTAAGGTGTCCTTTCTTAGGTCACTGTGTTCCTACTGCAATACAGTTGATGTCAATAACGTGCTCTCTCAACTGCTTTAGTGGGATGGATCTATACAGGTTTTCAGGAAGATTCGTGATGGGTTTGAGGAATGTTTGTTCAGTCTTGAGTCTGATGAGCCGGTGTAGCATGACAAGGGCTGCACGTTTTGCTCCTCTTGAGTAGATGATGCGTGACTGGATTGCAGTTGAGTGAAGTTTCTTGGAAGACGAGGGAAACTAACAAACTATCGTGGGTTGTTCCCAGAATCTTTGCCAGGGTTTTCAACAAAGAAAAAAGGGCCGTAAAATAGATTACAAAGGGGATGGGCTAAGCAGCAATAGTTTGCAGTCGGAGAGGATTTTGGCTCTTTTTTTTTTCCATTTATTTCTGGTTTGTATCTAAAGCCGTTGACGTCGTTGAATGATGCAAGACGTAAAGAGATGTGACAGAGCTGGTGGCTGGTTGATACAGAACCTTACAAGTGTCATACGATTTGTGATAAGTTTGCTACTCAGTCAAGTTTTGTTCTTCATCAACAATGATGATTGTTTACATTGTTATATAAATGCCATTGCGTTGGTTTTCTCTCATTGGTTTGTTTTTGCGGTCGTCTTCTCTCATTGCTCATGTACATAAATGAGGGCAGTGTGAGTGACGGGTACAAGGGCAGTGTGAGTGACCGGTACTTCAGACATCGCTGCAGTCAGACCTGGGTGCAGGTGGTGCCAGGTATTGGACATCATGTTTCATCTACAGGGAGAGATTTTTTTTTTAAGACAATACCCCAAACGCTTTTCAGAAGAGAGTATTCCAATATTGTATGTCAGTCTGTTGTGTGGAGAATCTTGGGGCAGTCGAGCTGCTGTTCCATCTATGTTTGTCTCCAGGAAGGTAGAGCGTGGCCAGTTCTGGTAGAGCCAGGGCTGGAAGTTGAGGACATTTAGGGGAGACGCTGAAGTGACATTGGGTTCTGCTCACACCATTTTGTTGGCAGTTTGATGACAGACGGCCTAGTGGTTTCATACGTGTGTGTTTTTTATGTTTGCCTTTGAGCATGATGTGTGCCAAATATTGATTTGGCAATCTGTCAAATTGTGACTGCGTCCTACAAACGTTCACCCTAAATCTGGAACTCGTGTCAAGAGCATGTGTTCATTGTTCCAAGACAAAGTCACAACCCGACTCAAGATATACATTCGCTGTGTTGTTAGATATTTAGAGACAAGTGTGTCAGTGGGGGATAGATAATCTGTTCAGCTTGTGCGTCACCAGTCAGTGTTTTTCTTTCCAGATTTAGCTTTGTCTTGGTCCATGCTCCTCGTGTTGATGGGCACGCATGTGACGTGTTGTCAAGTTGTGAGACGTGCTTGTTGCTCCTCCCTTTGTCCCTTTGTTCTTTGACTATTGCAATGTGCACACAATATCACAAAAGAAGTCTGTCTCTCCCTCCCTCCAGTCAAGGTGAGGAAAAGTGTTTCTTCTACCGCACGTCACGGAGTTTTTGTTTTCCCAAAGCTGGTGGCTCAAGGACCAAGACATTTTGTTGACATTTCCGAGTCTTGATGCTTTGTGTGTGGGGGAAATGTCTACTGGGGTGGGCGGCTTGAAGCTGCCGAGCTTTGATGTTTGTGTAGTGGACAACGGCACTGTTCTAGAGGCCTCGGGCTTTTGTAGTACTGAATATGCTTCATACCATTTAGTTGTCACTGATATGTGTGAATGTGTGATTCCAACACGGAAATCTGTAAATCGTTGCTTGAAGATGTAATCATGTATCACTATATGAAATATAAGAGAAATAAGAGGCCGCGTGCTGCGATATTTTCTCCAGAGATGGAGATTTTTTACCCCTCCCCCTCCCCGTATCCTCAATCCCTACACAATGATCATTAACATCCTTGTGAGTTCACGTCACAATTCCCTGACTTTATTCTCTCCTCCCAACCCAGCGAATTCCAGTGTTGGAAAATCTACAACATAGTAATGAAAACTGAATGCAAAAAGAAAATCACTCTGGAATTGACATACCCCTTGACCTTTACTGGCCCACAAGGATGATAATGATTCTCTCAATATTGCCCCGACCACACATACACACACGCAACTCTTTTCATTTAACCAATGTACATATAACATATAAATTGAACTACAGTTCCATAATGAAGTTATTCCAGGAGGAGCGCTTAGACTCAGCTATGTAGGGACTATCTCCCCCCCCCCCCCACCCCCCTCTATACTCATTGCTTCATGGTATTTATTGATGGAGTCTCAAGACATTTTGCTAGTCTTCTTCCACCTTAAACTAAAACATTATCATGGATTGGGCAAGCAAAATTGGGTTCTCCAGTAATGGTTTTTTGTCTCAGATGTGAAAATTTCTCTTGGTGGCAAATATTAAAATGTTATTTGACTTGATCATTAGTCCAGAGTGTGATTGCTATTTCTGTTCCCTGTCCAATCTCTGAAGAGATCTTTAGGCAGTTTCTAACACCCTTGTGGCTGACGCAATCACTTGGCAATTTGTTTGCATGCTTTCTTTCATTGACCAATTCTTATGAAGTATTTTTTCGAGAACAATTTCACTTTCTATGTTCACAAATATCAGCAAGCATTTAATCCGAAATTTACTTTTAAGGAGGGTGTACAGATTTGTTTGGGGCCCACAGTGTTTGGTGATGAAACGAGAGGGGAATTTCAAAGCCTTATATTACACTGTAATATACGTAACATCAAAGTTGGCCTTTATGATTGGCTATGAAGAGTGATCCTGCTTTTTGGAGAATTACCTATCACATTTGAATCAATTTATAGAGAAAAAAAGTATTGTGAGAAACAGTTCGGGCGATGAATGCTGTGAGCAGTCACCTGAGTTGTGGTCTTGTTTGGTCAGTTTTAGATTGACCCTTGCTGAGTTTGAAAGGTGAATCTGCATTGAGGCAAAGAGATGTCCATATTCATATACATAGATGAAACAGTCATTTATTCTACCATTACCCCCATACCCCATGTTATTATTTCTCATGTGTATTTAGGAGTGTGCTGCTTGCAATATCTCATGTACAATGTTTTGAACTTGGTTTCAATTCTTTCTCCTCTTCATCGTTATATTGGATGGTGGAATGTATTCTGCTGGAAAGAATTAATGAGTCGAACGTGTAGCTAGCTGCCATTTCCATTGTTGTTATGACTGAATTCTTGATGGGTACATGGGAGGAAGTGGGGCAGAGGCTTGATCAAAATGTGGAGATTGTTTCATCTCTCTCTGTGATATTCATCATCTGACCTTGTTGTTGTAGATCATATACGGTGTGTGGACATGAAACCTGCAGTAGACCATTCTAGATTATGTGGGTAGATATTGTGGAGCTATCGCACGAGACGTGTACAAGTGTGTACTCACGGTGTGTACTCACTCTCTGTCTCGGGACTGACTGCGACCAACTGTGTGTAGGTCAAGTCTCCGCACCGATGCTATCATGTCGTGTTATTCTTGATGGTGTGAGGGAAGGTGAAGGCCACAGGCCTCAGGAGTCGTTCAGGGTACACAACTTTCATGCCAATGTCCTTCCTCTCACACCAGACGTTTCCCATCTTTGTAACAAACTCTGTATACTTAGACACTGATGGCATTTCAGCAAGAGTGATGTTTTCCTTGTCACTCCAGTGAACTTTACAAGTTGTTTATGTTTGTTTCACCATGTTTCTTGGCTTTTATCACACCCAGTGGAGAGTTGTAGATGATTATCCGTACTAGTAGTCGTCATGGAGATTTGTAGTCACGGCCAGGCACCGCGAGTCGTGTGTGTTTTGTGTGGACCTTCATTGCCCTTCAAACAAGTCTGACTGTTGTGTGAAGTCTGACTGTTGTGTGAGAGACCTACGGAGCCACTAGCAGGGTCCTGAGAATTTGGTGGGTTTTTTTAATGCTTGTTTGAACTATGATGGTTTTATTACAGCATAAGTTCTTTGTTGAGCATGAAACTGAAATTGAATCCTTTTTGGAGTAAAGGAAAAAATGTGAATCTCATCGATCCCTTTCAGCATTGTTATTATTGTTACAGAACCCTTGAAGTACACCACATTTGGGGAGAAATAAACACAATGGATGTCTAGTCATTGCTGCTCCCACACTGTAAAAACAGCACTCAGCTTAGGTCATCATGATACGATATTGCTGATGCCGCAAGGCAGGACTTTCCAACACAGTCACTGCAGTACAGTGGGCCATTTCTACAAAATAGTTTAAAGTTTAGAACTTGTTTGTTTTTTCTCTTTTTCAACCAAATTTGATGCTGTGGTTTTCCACTATGATGAGTATCGGGATAGAATGGAGCTGTGTGAAGTTGCCTGGGGTGTAGGTGTCGCTATGAATGTTTTTGTTCTGTCTCACACGGTGAGGCCGGCCTTGAGCGGGTTGATGCCGGGGTGAGGCCAACTGGAACAGTGTACAGCACGGGCATGCATGGTTTTTGTGCATCTGTGTGCGCATATATTGATGTGAGTATGTACATCTGTGTGCGCATATATTGATGTGATTATGTACATCTGTGTGCGCATATATTGATGTGATTATGTACATCATGTAGAGGTGTATTGTAGGGGCTTTCTGGCAGAGGAACTACTTCATTGGTGTTAGTTCTAGATACGCTGATCTATTTCTGTACTCCCTCGTCCTGAGCAGCGAATGCTGTTGCTGGGTTTTTTCCCTTTATTTATCATTACTCCAACTCTGTGTGCTACTCAAGTTGTTAACTTTATACTATACATTTGTTGGCTTTAGACAAACGTCTGCGAGACACTCACGAGTGGGCGACTTGATTCCGTGTGTGCTTCACGGGGACCATCACCCGGCTCATTTGGTTTTCTGTACGCATCAGTAGGCAGTGGGCTCTCCGCAGTCCCTAGTAGCTTATATCTTTGTTAGTGATATTTTGTCAACTATCAGGTGTTATTTTCTTTGTACGCGTGACAGCATGGGCGGGAGCATGTGTGTTTGAAATTACTTTGGTTTTTGAGTGTGATTTACCGGACGATGAGTTGCGTGACTGCGTCTTTATGCAATGGAAATCAGTTAAGTCTTATGTTGTCAGTGATTTTCAGTTTGATTTATTATAAGAGCAATAAATGCATATCATTCAATACTTGTTAAATTGTCCGGCAATTTCATCCATTGAATGATGAAGTCAGTACAGAGCAAACGACGTGTACCCTCAAAATGTTACAATGTCGATGATAAAATTATTGATGTGGACAAATCACCCTGTACATTAAAAGTCTGCGAAATGCTGCACTCAAAAGTGTGCCAACACGACTAGTTTAGTCCCATACTAAGTATTTATGGGGGAAAAACAGGGTCATTTTTATTGCAGTGCATTTAGGCAGCAGATCTACTTCGGAAAATCCCGCTGTTTTTCCTTTTTTTAAATGAATCAGGGACAGCTATATTGAGACTGTTCGTGTGAAACATACAAATGACAAGTTTTTTTGTCTTTCTAAAGTGTTGAAACGACAGTAGTTTTTCAGTCTCACGATCAGATCTTGTTACGACCAGAGGTAAAAATAACTTGTAACGCGAGACACACGACAAATCTTGAGACTCATGGTTTGCTTCTGATACTGACACTGCAGGTACCTGGAGTTTTGTTTGTTTTCTGTTTTGTTTTTGTGTGGTGGCTTGATTTTTTTTATGTGAGGGAGGTGAGTCCTGTTTGCGACACGGTTGTGCTATGTATATTGTGTATGATTGTTGTGAGGCAATTTGCAAGTGATAAAAGTGAGCTATGTGTCCATGTGCGTCTCTCTGTGTGTCTGTCTCGGTACAAGCACAGGTCATCAGCCTCAGTTCAATGATTTGTTTCATTCTTGATGCTAGCTATAAATAATTCTAAATGTTCCAGTCAGCATCAATGTTGTGGCACTCATAGCTGATTTGTTACAATTAATTATTTTTATTTGTATAGACTTCAAACTTGAATAAATCATACACAATTTTCAATCTTCTCTTTTATCTTTTTCTTGTTAACCAATTCATGTTTTACGGCACATTTCCAGTTTGATGCAAGTTTATTGCTTGTACAAGAGCATTGCCTTCATACATAAGCCTGTTGTAGTTGTAGGCCTACCTCACTCTACTGCTCGGATATGGTGTATTTAACAGATGATAATCCATTATTCTTTTTTTAATGATTGTTTACCCAAGCTTTGTTTACTTATGTACTATCAACACTATAAGGTCATATCAAACTGGTCTGTCGTGTAATGGGTAGGCTCTTCTCCTATCATGCAGAAGACCTGAGTTCAATCCCCATGTGGGTGCAAGCATCTGCATCAATATGCTGGGAGCCGCCTTTCAGCCTGGGTTGGCATTGACACACATAGTCAAAGTAGATGTCTCTGAAATGGCCATGCAGTGTTGGAAGAGATGTAAAAGTGAAACCCAAGCCAAACGCCCAATCACAGACAGGAAATGGATTAGGGTTGGGATTTACGAATCAAGTCAATAGTTAGCCTCGACAAAATGCTCCACTCCATAACAGCAGTAGATGCAATACATAAGTAATTTCAGCTCTGATCTAAACCCGCCAGCACAAGCTTAGTGAGGGACAGAGTCGGACCGACCATGGAGGAGAGCATTGAGTCCAACTATTGACTTGGTTCATGCTTTCCAGTCTAGGGCGATAGCAGCAAATCAAAAGGGGAGGCTACACGTAGAAGGAGCCATGCACTCACATAGAAGTTATGGTCTGGTTGTAAGGAAACTATAGGTACTGCACTATGCTGAGGCATCGTTAGTACAGTTGAATTTGCTTGTTGGAACAACAGATAGAAGAAAACTTTACCTGCGCTGTGATGTAATGGTTAGGCTTTTCGCCTACCGTGCAAATGACCCGAGTTTGATCCCTCGCTTGGACGATCTGGGTTTTTTTTCTGCTGGGATTTTTTCCCTCTCAGTCCGGGTTGGCCCTGACAAGCAGGGTTGAAGTAGTCCATCTCTTAAATGACGTTACAGTGTTGCAAGGGACGGGTAACTAAACCAAAAGAAAACTTTTCCTGTATAACTCTCCACCAGACACTGGTTTTTAATATTTGTTTTATCATACAGAAGTCTCAGCCCCACCATACGCCACACAGAGGCACGGTTTGTAGTGTAATACCCAGGCTGTTCCCCACATCACGGTTAAGACCCAAGTTCAATTCCCACATGAGCACTAACATCTGTGTCAATCTACTGGGATCCTACCCTCTCAGCCCAAGCAGAATCTCTTACAGTGTTGCAAGGGATGTAAAAACAAAAAACAAAGCAAAAAATCACTACAGAAGAACTGATATAATAGACAAGAACAAAAACAATCATAGGTAAAAAATCTTCTGAATGTTTAATGTTTCTCAATGATGTGAGTGGTATCACAGTTCTGCTTGAACATTGCTTAGTTTCTTACCCTTAAAACTCCCTGAAGTCGACTACAAATGAATTGACATCATCAAAGTAGTGAATAACAGATCAGCTCATCCGTAGTTTAACTTATCCGTAGTTCAACTGATCAGTTTTATAAATGTAAATATAAGGAGAGGTTCGGACTGTAGAAAAGGATCAACAGAGCCGACGATTTCAAAAGAAACTGATTCAACTGTTGTACTTGTATAACAATGAATTGATACATTAAAAAATCATGACAAAATAGACAAAACAGGAAGGCAGAGCACTGGACAGAATGTCTCTTGCTTTCTAAAGATCTACAGAAACCTTATGGGAAATTCCTTTCTTTTTCAATAGACTGCAACAATCTTAGAAGTCCGAGGCCAATGGGACAAACAGATGTCGTAAACTCAGCAGCTGGAAGGCCTTTGTCTCTCTACACACAGAAATAGGATGGATGAGACAAAACTGTAGAGATTTTTATACCTCTGCTGATACTGTATGGATTTTTTCACTGTTGGAAATAGATCAGTGTGGTTGTATCTCTCCACAGGAGCTGAAGACATCAACCATCCTGAACAAAATGAGTGAAAGTTATAAGACATTGTAACATTAATACTGATCACAAATGGCATGAACAAGAAAGAATGTGAGAAACAATTGACAGTACCTGGTACTTTTTAAAAAAAAGAAGACCAGGTGCTATGGCTAAAGTTTTATGCCAAAAGAAACAAAATGCATTGAGTAGATCTATGATTCAACAGTATACATTTTTTCAAAGGGAGGAAAGGCTGGCTTCTTCCAATGAGATTTAACTTTTTCAAGGACAGTGTGGCCCAATAATGACAGAGATCAAAATGGGTTGTACAAACCAAATTGTTTTCATTAAGGAAAAGGAAAAAAGAATCAACTGCGTATAGCAATTCAATGTCTGGGTAAACAATTGTTCTAGCCAGTGCCTAAAAATGTTGGTGTTCTCTCCCTTGTGACAGGGAGGACTTATGTGGAGGACAGTCGTTTCCGTTGATCACAAAGAAAATTATGTCCTATACCAGTATAGCCTGGTGTACTCAGGGACAATAAGTTCTTTCATTGTTATATTAATATTACTAAACTTTTGAAATATGTTTTTGTCCATTATTCTTATGGTAGGCCCTATACATGTTAATACATGAATGTAACTGAGAGATATTGAGATATATTTATCTCTACAATGATACTGGAAACCCCATTTCTGTAACAACACCACTTTGCTGAGCTGTGATACAAAAAGTCTTATATTGCATTCCTGATCTCACCGTGACAAACGTTCCATGAACAGTGACTGATAACTGACTGGATGAAATCATGAAATGTACAACATTATGCTCTTAACATAAAAAAAATAGCAATGATAAAATGCACACATGATGAGAATATCTACGGGTTCGGCACACAACATGAACAACATCAACCATTTTTCTCCCTGCAGTGTGAAGAGCTCAGTCTACTCTATCCCCTTGGTATCACAGGCCATCAGCATCAAGCCTTCACGCATGTGCTATCATGGGCTGCTGCTGTTGCTGCTGCTGCTGCTCATCCATCATGGCCTGCTGCTGCTGTTGCTGATGCTCGTACCACGCCTGCATTGCCTCGTACTCTGAGCGCAGATTTGCCATGTGCTCGGGGAATGGGTCAGTGTTGATGATTTTGTCCGCAAAATGATCTGGGTCTATGAATGGGGCTCTAGGTATCTCTGCTGGTGGCCGGCCGTAGGGGGGTTGTTCTGCAAACATCTTTCTGCGCGGAATCTGTAGCTCTCGCTCTGCGACCTAGATAGGGAAGAATTTAGTACAGAAAACATCAAACACCACATGGCTTTGCTTTGTAACCACCAAAAGAAATTTCTCCTTGCAATGTTGTCGTTGTCAAAGCACAGTATAAAGAAGAACAAAAATGGATTTATATATAAGAAATATGAATTAAAGGAGACAACTTCAAGCATTAATTTCTCTTTAAACCCTCTGATTAAACTAAGAGTGATTTTTGGCCTCCTTTATGGTCTTACAGTGACATCTGCATGTTGACCACAATCATGATTTTGTAGTTTAAAAGAAACCACTGAGTGTTTTGTGTGAGTTAGAGAGAGAGAGAGAGGGAGAGAGAGAGAGAGAGAGAGAGACTAGAGAAATTTGTTGAACTCTCATAGTTTTGTGTTACTTCTACCAGTCTCTACTTTCCTTTTCCCTCTTACCTTGGCATCGTACCCAGCCTCTGCCCAGGCTCCAAAGTCAATTTGTGACTTGGTACCCACGCCTAGCATTCTGCGCCTGAAATTGTGAGGTCAAAGGAACATCATTAGTTTCTTTCAGAGGTTACAGGGCTATGATATTAGTCTCAGAGAAAAAACTGGAGGTCTGTGATTTAGGCCTACTGTAAGCACTAACAGCAATCTTCAACAATTAGTGGAGAAAGTCTTGTAGCTTGATGCAATGGAGTATATATATTGAATTTGGGATTTTGTAGCAACAAAAATTGAGAATATCAAAATCAATAAACAGACAAAAAGACAAAAGGGCAAAGTACATGAAGGCTACGTGTTTATCTCATAAACACTTTTTAACTTTGTTGAGATTCTATAGCACTATTAACACTGCAAGCTCATTTCAACGCTCTTTGCATCCTCAACATTACATCTATACTCTGCGAGATAGGGTAAAACAAATATGGTAGAAATCTTTGCTGCACTGTGAAACCACTAAAAAAAATGGCCAACTAGTGTAAATGTGTTTTCCACTGCAGTAGCTAGAACTAGACTAATATCTCTATACTCCTGCCCTAGCCTATACACAAGCTGAAGGCGACCGGGGAACAAACAAAATGTTTCAAATGGGAAAGGCAGACGTGAGAGAATTTGTAACCTGCACACAAAATTGATCTCATTCCTGTCAGCTTCTAATGACCAAACAGTGGTTCAGATTCTGGTACTCTGAGCATGCAAAGCCGTGTTTTCGATGATAGTTTCTTTTACTTGCTTGTATGACATATTAAAGACTCAATATCTTCACCAATATTGTAAGATACAGTGAAATAATATAGGACATTCAACTTCGATGTCAGCCTCTCTCCAGATGTGTGTGTGCGTGTGTGTGTGTGTGTGTGTGTGTGTGTGTGTGTGTGTGTGCTCGAAAAGTCCAACACAAAACATCCTGTGCCCTCATACAGGGTCACACACTGGGAAAGCCAGAGCGACAAGAACATGCACTTAAGAGTTTACGCTCCCTCCTCTATGTAATTTCTATCTGCGCTATTTTAAAAAGCAAGACTAAACTTTGCACAACATGAACATGCATAATATGTTGATCTTCTGCATGTATGAACATAATATACATAATAGTATTATAGCATCATGCCTCTGACATTTTATTATAGCCTTGAGTGTTTTTTGCAGGCAATAGTGTAAAACACAACTATATTACCAACATATTTACATGGTAACGGTGGCAATTCAACACAGTGATACGAAAGTCATTGCTGAAAATTATATTTGTACCGGGTGTCAAAAAAAAAAAGAGAACCCTCTAAAAGTTTAATAATTTCCTCATTTTATAATCAATTTCTTTCAAAGTTGGCATGTCATTGCAAAAGCCAAGGGGACAAATTATTATGAAGTTTCATAGAGATTAAGACAGTTTTGTAGAAGTTATCGCTATTTCCGTTACCCCTATGATTATTGGGTGCACGCGCAAAATGACGTCTTGCTTTGGGGAAGGCTGGTTTGAGTTCA
>JAUKPP010166501.1:0-14584 GCA_032273245.1 Phyllaplysia taylori
AGGTTTCAGAGGAGCATGGGTTGTAGGGTTTGAAGTGGGTTAGAGACGTGGTCGCTCGTTACGGAAGTCCTTCCTTATTTGGGGTTGATTTAGTAGTTGAAAGAGCTAACAGATATGGAATTTTTGTCAGTTTCTTATTCTGTGTGTTCAATATCATTTCATCTCTTTCTCTTTCAGTGAAGAAGATTTGGCCACAGCCATCCTCCGACGCAAGGAGCGCCCCAACAGGCTTCTTGTGGAAGAGGCTATCAATGAGGACAACTCTGTTGTCTCGCTATCACAGGTAAGATTAGTGAAGATGAACAGAGCAGTGGGCTTTGATGTTTAAATTGTTTTTCATGTGTATTTTATTCATATGGGGGGGGGGGGGGGGGGTTATTGGGAAATACAATGTCCACTTCCCAAAGCTTTGGTAGATTGGACTTTATCGATAAGCTTTAAGCCCTTGTGCATTTTTTTATGCTCAGTTCTGTTAGCAAGCATTTAAATGAATTTGGAGAGGTTGTGAGTTCAATGTACTCTGACTAGTAGTACTAGACATGCTGAAAGTTTTGTTTCTAATCTTATAATTTATGAAAATGAATATTTGATTCACAAATGTTTGTTTTCTATTCATAGAAAAAGATGGATGAACTTCAGCTGTTTCGAGGTGACACAGTGCTGTTGAAGGGAAAGCGCAGAAAGGAAACAGTATGCATTGTGCTGTCTGATGACTCTGTTGGTGATGACAAGATCAGAATTAACAGATGTGTGCGTAACAACTTACGGGTTCGTCTTGGAGATGTTGTCAGGTAAGCGTTTCTTTGTCATAAGTTTGTTCAGTGTGCAGTCAAAAGGGATCTCAAGTGTGTTTCTTACATGATGTTCTGGATTTGTCAGTGTGTAGTTACTTATGCTAAACTTACGAAAATCCGAATCTCTAACTTTGGTCATGAGAATCAACACAAATACTCTTTTGAATTACAAAGTAGGCAAAGACTTACTTTGTTTGTGTATTAATCTAATGCTGCAAGTAAAAAATAAGGAAGTTGCAGTAGTGGTGTTATTCTGGTCGAAGTATCATTCTGCTCTACAAAATATGTGTAAATAGAAGTATCTCAGGAATCTGCAAATTTGGTTAGCAAGTGAATTAGAAAAGTAATTTTACTTATGAAAGCCTGGGGTTTGTTTTTTTAAGCAACTTTGTAGATGAGAGACAAAACTATGGTTCCATGTTTTGATATATTTCTCTTTTTGACATTTCAGTATTCAGCCATGCCCTGATGTCAAATATGGAAAGAGGATCCATGTTTTGCCAATTGATGACACAGTGGAAGGTCTTGCAGGGTAAGAGATTTCTGTATTCTTGTGGGTATAATGAAGATCGTGTGACTGTACCTGCTTTTATCATTAACTAGATGAGTGCCCGGCTTTGATCTGGGTAATCGTAACGGGGTTTGGTTTGGTTTTGGTTTTTCGCCCCATGCAACTCTGTAAGGTCATTTACGAGGCGGGACCTCCGAATTTTACGTCCATCTCAGATAGGACGGGGGTCGGAGCCATTAAAACTCCGAAAAAATCCCGGGGATCCTACCCGGATTCGAACCCGGGACCTTCCCATCTGTAGGCGGGCGCACTGCCGCTCGGCCATCGACGCCCCCGTAACGGGGAGGTTGGAGCAGATTTATGCTGAAAGTGAAACAGAACAATGGCAAATTTCAAAACAAAGAAACCTGCAAACCAATGAAAATTTATGGAAGTATGGTTGCATGTCGTTGCACAATTGCTGATGAAATTAATTGAATTTGCATGAAATGAAGTGTGTCATTTGGCAAGTATTGCTACTTTGTGTGATTTTTCTAAGGTATCAATTTCTTTTCTTTCTTTTTTTCTCCCTCCAAACAGAAATCTGTTTGAAGTATTCTTGAAGCCATACTTCCTGGAAGCTTACAGACCAATCAAGAAAGGAGACATTTTCCTTGTCCGTGGAGGCATGAGAGCTGTTGAGTTCAAAGTCATTGAAACAGACCCACAGCCATATTGCATTGTGGCTCCTGATACTGTCATTCACTGTGAGGGAGAACCTGTCAAGAGAGAGGTAATGATGTTGTCTTTGAATGTGACCTGAAGTATGTTAATCATACAGGCACAAGGGGATGGTTGAACGGTCTACATGTATCATCATGTTCATGGGCTCGGATTCTAATTTTTACATTACACGAAGGCTGCATTTGCTCTTGTTAAGAACAAATTTGCTGGTAACACGTATTAGAATTAAATAAATTTTTGTCAAGTGTATTAGTAATGCATTTTTGGGGTTGTTTAGTTCTATGGGGTTGTTGTTTTTTTGTTATTGTTGTTTTCTTTCTTTCCTTCCTTCTCAACTGCAGGAAATTCCTAGTATAATATTAATGATGCATTATCTTGCATAAGTATGGCGAATTTGCAATCACGTAATAGTGTATAATATTATTTGTGAATGTTCTTTGTCATTCTAGGAGGAAGAAGAACAGCTCAATGAAGTTGGATATGACGACATTGGTGGATGCCGCAAACAACTGGCTCAAATCAAAGAGATGGTTGAACTGCCACTCAGGCATCCTCAACTTTTCAAAGCTATTGGTGTCAAGGTATGCTCAATTTCATAGTAAGCCTTTGCTGTTTTCTGAGTTGCAGATTCAGACTTGAGCCATAGGAAAGAGTGGTTGACTTTTATATTATAAATGAGCTCAGTGTACCAGTGTATTACATACTTAACATAACCAAAGTTTAAACTCTATCATTTATTTGCATGTAAGACTTGATACTTATAATCACATTGTTTTAAATGATGTAAAATATCACCTATGTACCATTTTTATATGCCATATCTTTTTCTTCTCTGTGGTGACAGCAGAATAGTTAGCTGAAATAATTTTTTTGAATGGGGTTAAGTTGTTTGATTTACAATTTATTATGCTTTACTCTTTCAGCCGCCGAGGGGTATCTTGTTATATGGCCCACCTGGTACTGGCAAAACTTTGATTGCTCGAGCTGTGGCCAATGAGACTGGAGCTTTCTTTTTCTTAATCAATGGCAAGTACACATTTACATCGATATTGTCTTTGATTACTATAAAAATTGCCTGGGTTTTAAATCATAATGGTGTATGGTTTTCTTCTTCAAAGGGAGGAAGAGTCTTGTTTCTGACCAATGTCTAGGGTTTGATTATATTATGACTAGATAAAGCATTTCTTATTGCTTATGAGTCCAGGTATGGTTTGAAATATGTGTTAAAACATTAAGAGAAAATAGAGTGTTGAAGGTGAAGACTTTTTATTAGTAACCATGTCGTGGTCCACATTTCTTCAGCTCATTAACTTTCATTTGTTAAAAAAAATATATATATTTTCGTTTTGTATAGCAAAATATAGATTTGTGTACTTTGTAGACCTTTTTTGTCTTTTTAAACTGACACTTGTCAATGCCTGGAGTTTCATGTTTCAATTCATTTCTGTTTTTGTTCAGGTCCTGAAATCATGAGCAAGCTTGCTGGAGAGTCTGAAAGTAATCTCCGCAAAGCCTTTGAAGAAGCAGAGAAGAACTCCCCAGCTATTATATTCATTGACGAGTTGGATGCCATCGCACCCAAGCGTGAAAAGGTGAGGAATGATGTGATGCAAACTTAAGATTCCCTGTATACAAAGAACCAGATCCCACTGCCTTGTTCACATTTCTACTGCATGTATTATACATCATCACTCTTCAAGACAACAGCATGTTTACACCAACTGTGGCAGATTGATCTACACCTTTGAAAACCTGTCTGAGGTGTTCCATATGTTATCCTTTCTCACAATCACTTGACATACGTTTTCCAGAACAAAAACAAATAGGACTCTTTAAGTGAAGTTATCATTTCTCTCATGTATGATTGAATATAGTCATCTTAATTATTGATGTTGTGATGCTAGAAACTTCTTTTAACATGGTGCCTTTTTTTCAATTTGGGTGGGGGGGGAGGGGGGGATAAGAGGAAATTAAGCTTGGTCGGCCATTCCTCTAAACAGTTGAAATTCAAACCATCCAGACATCACAGCAGTAAAAGGTTTGAAACTGACTCTTTGTTCTGCCTTGTTCCCCTAGACACACGGAGAAGTTGAGAGGCGTATTGTGTCCCAGCTGCTGACATTGATGGATGGGTTGAAACAGAGATCTCATGTCATTGTCATGGCTGCAACCAACAGACCAAACAGTATAGATGGTGCCCTCAGACGATTTGGTATGTATGCTATGACGTTTACTTTATGGATAATATTGTTGCAGTTCATACACATTATGTTATGCAGATTTTATCCAAAGCTTTGGGGTTATTTTGTAACGTACTGCATATAACTTTTCATTGTTTTCTCCTCCATCGCTGTCGATTATCGAGTTGTATGCACTCTCTCTTTTCAGTAATATTGCTCATGATTTTGTTTATATTGTAGAGTCTGGTGGCTGTTGTTTTTTCCATAACCTCCCATACAGAAGTAATGAACACGGGAAAAAAATTGTTGTATCATATTTTTTACTCATAACAATTTTTTATCAGGGTTTATTTTTATGTCCTTTAACAAGGAGTTGATTTGTGGTAGGCTGTCTTAAAAAATTTGTTGAGAATAAATGAGATTCAAGAGCATCTTATTCCCATGTACAGGTCGCTTTGACAGAGAAGTTGATATCGGTATCCCTGATGCAACTGGACGACTTGAAATCTTGAGAATTCACACAAAGAACATGAAACTTGGAGATGATGTGGACTTGGAGCAGGTAGGAATGTGATGTTGATGTTACTTTAAGAAACTTTATTCTTTTTTACTGTTTGTATCACAAGAGGCTAAAACAGCCAAAGATGCTGGCGCCTCTATATACAACTAACTTTGAACTAACTAACTATTTGTATCAATATGGCTTCATCTTTTTTATTCTGTCAACTTTTCTCAATTTCTTTTTCCATAACTTTATTTACATGACTTCATATTTCCAATCCAACAGTCATTTGAGATCTTGCTTGCCCTTCAACTTCTTTTAAGTCAACGAGATTATTCTGAAGCATACAAGTGTCTGTGTATAGTTGAATGATATGAATTAAATAGCTTTCAAAATGCAGTTGAACCCGCTCAAACGACCACCTGCACAGTCGACTACTTTCCATTTACTCCAAAATCACATTTTTTTAAATATATTATCCCTCTTTAAGACAACGACCACTTTTCTTCTTGACATTGGGGGGGTCATCAGAGACAGGTTTGACTGTATTATAACGTTGATTTTGAGTTCATTCTAATGTGAAGGAAATTGTTTGTGTTTACAGGTTGCATCTGAAACTCACGGCCATGTGGGTGCTGATTTGGCTGCTTTGTGCTCAGAGGCTGCCCTGCAACAGATTCGTGAAAAAATGGACCTCATTGACCTTGAAGATGAACAAATCGATGCTGAAGTCTTGGACTCACTGGCTGTATCCATGGAGAACTTCAGAGTAAGTCTGTCTAGAAATCATTCTCTGGTTCTATATTATAATAGAGCTTTATGTAGCAATGAAAAAAAAACAATATTTCACTAACTTCAATTTTAATATAGTCACACAGTCAGAAAGACGAAGAACCTGTACACTCATTGATTTATGCCTGCCAGTTCTTTGGTGTTGCTGGTCAAAACATATGGTTTCTTACCAAAGTAATTTGGCATGATGGTAATGACAGAAATCCTGGTTTTGACCGAATAGTGTACCTGAAAAAGCCACTTAACACAAATTTTCTCTCAATGTTAAAAAATGTCATTTTGATCATATTTAAATGCCTCGTCCAATGTTTAATTACTCTGAATGCTTCCCACATAGTGGAAGACAAAGAGTTAAGAGTTTGCTAATGAAAGGGTTTAACATTGCAAATATTTTGTTAAATCTACATCATGATGTATTTCATACATTGTATTTGGCTATTGTGTTTCAGTGGGCCCTGGGCAAAAGCAATCCAAGCGCCTTGCGTGAAACCTCTGTGGAGGTGCCCAATGTGTCCTGGGAGGACGTGGGTGGTCTGGAGAATGTCAAGAGGGAGCTGCAGGAACTTGTGCAGGTTTGTACACTAATGGACGTGTTGTGTCTTAGTGAAATACGTTATAATGGTTGGAAAAACTTCTGGCTATAATCTGCCTCAAAGATGTACAAGATCGCAATTTTCATGTCTTTCCTTATATTGCATTTTGCGAAGCTCTTCATTTGTCTTTAGTAAAACTATGGACCAAAAAATGCTTTGAAATTTTTTGTTTTAATGTTAACATCTGTTTGAAGACCACAACCTGTTGGCAAAGCTCAGTGCATTGTTTTCACACTATTTCAAATGTTGAAAAACCCATCAATTGCCATTTTGTTCCAGTACCCTGTGGAGCACCCCGAGAAGTTCCTCAAGTTTGGCATGACCCCATCAAAGGGTGTACTCTTCTACGGTCCCCCTGGATGTGGTAAGACACTGCTCGCTAAAGCCATTGCCAATGAGTGCCAGGCCAACTTCATCTCCATCAAGGGACCAGAACTTCTCACCATGTGGTTTGGAGAGTCTGAGGCAAATGTCAGAGACATTTTTGACAAGGTGAGTCCTTTGTTACACTTGCTTATAGACAGCTTTACATTGTCAGGAGGCACAGTGTAAAGTGAGTCATGTTTCTCCATTGTTCCCAATTATAGTTATTTTTTAAAATCATATTTTTATCTATCCCAAATTCACTGTGCATTTGAAATGAAAATAAAATCATTTTCTGTGGATCTCCCACTTCTGCTTAAAGTCTTTCATGGCACAGATTTTTAAAATGCTGATTTGGGTTTTAGATTTTTTTGTTTCATGTAGCTTTTCCGTAAGTCTTGCATACATGGATAACTTTTGCTAAGTAATATTGTTCTGTTCTTTGATATCTTCCATTACTTAACTGTCAGCATGAATTTCACCAGTGGACACCAATTTGGTCTCTGGGTACATGTGGGTGAAACTTCTTGATTAAATCTTGTGTACCAAAGCGAATAACATTATCAATTCAGTAGTCTCAATATACGTCATCCTGTCAAAAGAAGCCATGATAATTGTGGATTTCTGTATTTTTTCTCTTTTATAGGCTAGGTCGGCGGCACCATGCGTGCTCTTCTTTGATGAATTGGACTCCATAGCCAAATCCAGAGGTGGAAACGTTGGTGATGGTGGTAAGTGAATCTTGTATTGTCATTTACCAAAGTACAGTATCATTTTTGTGCACCAATTGCTGCTATCTCACCATGCACCGGGCATAATGATAATATACTCCCTGGTCTTTGCTGTGAGCGTCCGTCAGTGCTTTTTAAAAATGTGTGTGGGGGGGGGGGTAATATTATTCTTGGAAGGAAGATGATGTCTTTTGTTGGATAGGAACAGAAGCGGCCATCATGGACCTTAAACTTTTGAAACTGATTCACAACTTAAGCTGTGGACCAATGTGCATGCAAGGTTGTCAAATTATAATTGGTAAGATGCATGTGTAAACTGCTGCTCAAGTGAGTCCATCTCGATGTTTTCCGTACCCTGCGATGGAAGTAATTTAAGGGTAAGAGTTCAAATGGCTGCTGGATGGGAATACAAACAATGCGTTGCTCCTTTCCTCCCTCACAGGTGGTGCTGCTGACAGAGTGATCAACCAGCTCTTGACAGAGATGGATGGTATGTCAGCCAAGAAAAATGTTTTCATCATCGGAGCCACCAACCGTCCTGACATCATTGACTCTGCCATCATGCGTCCAGGACGTCTTGATCAACTGATTTACATTCCTCTACCAGATGACAAGTCTCGCATCCAGATTTTCAAAGCCAACCTGCGCAAATCACCATTGGCCAAGGTATGATTATCCATTGTCTTTTTTCGGGTCTTTGTTTTGTGCTAGTTTTTTACACCTTGTTTTCAAACATTTGTATCACATCTTACAAAGACTTGTCTGACAAGTCAGTGCTTTATACACTTGGTTTTTCTTGGGACCGATTTTGCTACCAGTTTTATATCCTGTGCCTCACTGTAAAGTCATTTAAGAGGAAAAAAAATCCTTGAGACAGTGATATTGTAACCAGTCCAATACAGTAAAATAATGCTGTGTTGTTGATGGGATAACTGATTACGGGATATGGAAAGTAACAAAGTTACCATACTCACATACACCTTTCCCTTCTACTCAGTTACCATGTCTTTTCTTTGCGTCGTCCTTTGTATCCACCAATTTGTACCATTAGCCTATATTTACAGAAGTCAAGACTTACACATTGTTCTCTGTTTGTATTGTGGTTCATTGGCCTTCAAACATGTACCTAATCATGCACTCATCCATCCTTGGTATATAGCATTGTACTTTTCACATAAAAAATGTGTTTTCTACATGTTCCCATCTGTTTTGTTCCTAGGATATTGACTTGGACTACTTGGCTAAGGTCACTAAGGGCTTCAGTGGTGCAGATCTGACAGAAATTTGCCAGCGTGCCTGTAAGCTGGCCATCAGGCAGTCCATTGAAGCAGAAATTCGCAATGAACGTGAGCGTGCTCAAAATCCAGATGCAGATATGGTAAGAATAGGTTACAAAATATTTCTGATACCTTAGACTAGAATCGATTATCTACCAGATATGATTCCCCAAGCTGTTAGCTACATACTGTAAAAATTATGACAATGTGCTCAGTTTATCTTGCTCTCTCAGAATGTCAACTTATTGTGATTTTTTGGTAATATTTTCCCACCCTTTGAAAGCATACTGCTGGTCATTGGTTAGTGCTCTACTGGAATTTCCAAAATTAAATTTCATGTAAAATTATCTATCTGAAACAACCGATTAGAGTCTGGAATTCTGTAGGGCAAAACAGACAAGAATAAGTTTGATCTCTTTGTTACAGTTTGTTAACTGGCAAGTGCATTAACTATGTCTAACATTGAACCGGGTGTGATTTTTTAATAAATGTCTTGATTGTGCTTTCCAGGAAATTGAAGAGTATGACCCAGTCCCTGAATTGACAAGGGCCCATTTCGAGGAGGCAATGAAGTTTGCCCGCAGATCTGTCACAGAGAATGACATTCGCAAATATGAGATGTTTGCTCACTCATTGCAACAAAGCAGAGGATTTGGTGGGTTCAGGTGAGTGAGCAGTTTTACAGACTTTATGAATCATATGTCAGCTTTGTTTGGTAGTTTTTGCAGCAGCTCAAATTTCATTGAGAATACATCACTAATTTAGAATTGGTTCACACAAATTCCATTTTGTTATGGATCCGTCCAGAATAGTGCCTGTCGATTAATACTTTTTTCATTCATGGGGTACAATGTAAGAAGAGTCCTAACCCGTTCAACACTCCTCCTCTAAAATAAAAAAAACATCTGTACAATTTTGTTTCTTGGCAATAAACTAATTACAGAAGCAACAGAAAAATTATTCCAATTTGACTGTTTGATTCATTGTTTTAGATTGAAGAGTGAAAGGATAGGTGAATGCAAGTCTAGTCTAATTGGAGTGGGAGTTTGTGGAATTATCCTTCCTCCAACTCCCTTAAAGTTTTCATTGAAAATATTCAAGCTGAAAGCTGCAGTTAGCAACTAATCATGCCACACAGGAGTCATGTTGTGTCAAGTTAACAATTTTATCTCTGTTGGAGAGCCTTTCATCCTCGTCTGTTAACCATTTCAAGACGTTTAGACCAGGATACAAAGTCACTCTGGTAGGGGGGCTCTCGTGGTCTATCAAGATGGTGTTTGCCTCTCATGCCAGTTTCTTCTTCTCCTCCACCACCTCCTCATCCTTTTTCTATGCCTTGCCTACTCTTTCAACTGTTTGACTCTTTCCTCTCACTCTCCTCCTACCCCCTACTGTTGATGCCTGTGCACCGTTATCCCCAAAAGTGCTATTTGCAACTTTATAAGCATTGTGAATCAGGAAGGAAAAATTGGGCTTGGGATGTCAAACATTTACTCTCAAATTTGGGTTATTATTGAGTATGGTTAATGTAAACGTGGGTCATGTTAAAAGTTTTATTCGTGCTATGAAGCAAAGAATGACTGAAATTGGCTTTCAAGGCAGAGAAGATGAAATGGAAAATCATCACCATTCTTATTTCAGTTTTCACAATCCTTTCGAGAACACGGAATGCTTCTTGGAGGCCCCGTGTGCACATTGCACGCATTAAAGATTCCTTGAAAATCTAAAAGAGTATGCCTATTAGGCCGCTGCCCTGGCTACAAATTCCAAATTAATTCCTACCCAAATACTTTGGTTCTGGGCGCCGAAATAACATTGTCGATGGAGCTGTAAAACCCCAACCAAGCAAACAAACAAGCCACTCTAGTAGAAAAATATAATATATCTTGCTCTCCCTTACCAAAACTTATTATTGCTGTCCCTAGGTTCCCTGGAGCATCCGGACAGCAAGGCCAGGGTGGATCTAGCGGCGGAAGCCAGGGAGGCAACTTCGCTGCAGATGACGGAGATGAGGATCTTTACAGTTAAATTGTCCACCCCTGACAGCAAGAGACACAGTCATTTGCTGCACTGATTTTTTTTTCTACCTGACCATATTGATGTTTTTTATGTTTTTTTCTGCCATCAAGGCTTCTTCATAACGAAGAACAATTCTTTTTAGGATCTTTTCACTTTTCCGTATGGAATGAGACAAATTACGTTTTATAGCGTTTGTCACCTGTATCTTGTCACATGTTTTGTTTCTCTTGAGATTTATTTGATAATGCCACTAAAATGTCGACTAATAGTCAGTGGAACGTATGCAGCACGAATTGACAGTAGATTATGTTGTGATATGGTGTCAATGTCTCTCTCATGACTGAGATACAGCTTCATAAACGCACGCTTCTCTTCAGCTGAAAAATTCCTGGACGATGCAGATGTATAGATAGCCTGTCCCTGGACAAATTAGAAGAATGGTTCTTGTCCGTTCACCGTCCTCTCAGGGGTTTACAACCTTTTCTTGATGTGAAGCATTCTTTGGTCCTAGATTGTAGCAAAGTCATAGTGCGTGTTGTTGCTACACTATGAGAAAGCTCAGACGATTTAGCAGGGTCTTCATTTACTCTTCACAGTAGTACTTTGATATTGCCACTGCATTAGGTATTTTGCCAACCCCATTGTAGAAATTACACCAGCCCATTTTGGAACCCATTTTAGTCTAAAAAGACATTTTATTTGATTATGAAAAGGGCTTTCGCATTTCTAATCTGTTCTGAAAATGAATATGAATGTTTGTTTCACAATCTCAAGACATTGGCTGCTGCAAGAAATACGGACTCCGCATTTATGTGCATAGATATTTGTTTTGCATTTTGATTCAGTACAAGGATTTTGTCCCATGTAGACAACAACAGATGACAAGGCGCAATTCATTGCAAGACTACGTTGTTAAGTTCATGATATTGTCATGTTTTGAATCCATGGTCTGTGTTTTCTGTTCAGTTTTCTACAACAGGCTTTGGTATGAAAAATTGCATGAAAGGATGTCAGTTTGTGTCAGATTTTATTATTTTTTTTCAATGAGTGTAATATTTACTACAACGGTTCATCCCATGCAGCCTTGCACTGAGATATTTTCATGGAATCTAGTGACCTAGATTCAAGTTGGGCTTGAAAATTATGAGTTAGCAAGGTATGCACGTCTTTATTGTCCATGTTCCTGGACTGTGAACTGATCTGACAGGTGAACCAGTTTCACATCACAAAGTGAAACATGTTGGGGGTTTTTCAGTCCATTTTTTTGGATGAGGTGGTATGAAATTCTTAGTTCCCCTGTGTGTGCCGTTTCAAGTATGTGATTTAAATATTTAAAGCCATGGAAATAAATTATGACAAAAACTCACTTTCTTATTTGTTGCCTTGTATACATGTAGGCCTTTTTGGTTTGGCTTGGATTGGCTTTGTGCCCCTTTTAACACTGAGATGTCATTTTATAGAGGTGGGTTTCTTTGATCCTGTCTGTCTGTCACTGTCACACTCAGGGTTAACTCAGGCTGAGAGTATAGAGGGACACATCCCAGCAGAAAGACGGAGGTGCTCGCCCAACATGTGGATCGAACTTCTGTCACCTGCGTATTAAGAGGCAAAGAGCCTAACCATTACACTACAGATGCCGGGTGCCATTTATCAGCTTAGTTTTGTTTTGTTTTTTAGCATTTTCTCCAAATTCCTGTCGGTGTTTTACTTTTCAGCCTGTGGTGAGCTGAAGTCACCTTCTTGTCTCACAAAAATTTGGAGATGGTGCATAAGTAGAAAAAGCACTAAGCTGAGGAAATGTACAAAGTTATGTATCTTTTACATTATTTTGTGAAAATGAATGTTCAATACATTGTTTTCTCTACATCCAGTCAAGATGTGTTCTAAATTTTAGACTGTATATTGTGACCAGGAATTTACTCAGTTTCTTTAGTCTTCATCTTGTAAGCAGATTTGTTAACTTGGGGATGCACAATGCTTTTCTTGTGAGGGAAAACCACAACGCTCTCAATGGCCATTTCATGCATCTGTGATGTAATGGTCAGGCTCTTTGCCAAATGACGGAAGGCCTTGGTTGATTCCACGTGAGAATAATCAGCGTTTTTCTGCTGGGATTTATCCCTCTCAGCCCAGGTTGGCCTTGACAGGTGGGGTCGAAGAAGCCTGTCTCTTTAAACTTAAATGACTTTACAGTGTTGCAAGGGATGTAAAACTGGTAACCAAAATAGGCTGCCTGTCATGGCTAACTAGGGCTGAGAGGGACACGGTCCAAGCAGAAAAACAGATATATTTTATACTCAGTCAAATTTACTGCTCCACATGTGCCTGAAGTCACATCCTCTGCATAGACTGGAAGGCAAAGAGTGTAGCCATAACACCACGGATGCCTATGCTTTAGGTGTAGATAATAGTGTCAAGTGGGTTTTTTGCTTGTTCAGAAGGTCAAGCGTTAACGCTTCTGTGACGACAATGGTCTGTTCTCATCACTGTCAAAGTGAGATGCTGCATGTTTTTGTCGCTGGAGAATCGGTGCTGGGTTTAGTTTTGGTTGTACGTCTCTTGAAACACTATGAGTGGAAGGCAATTTTAGAGGCAAGCTACGGGTACTTCAACCCAGCTGAGAAAGACAGCAAGATTCTGGCCAGCATTGCGGGTGAACCGGAGTCAGTTAAGAAATTGGCCTCTGGGGATCTCCTGGTGCAATGCTGCAATGCAAGGAAGTTGCACACGTTGATAACCTAAAAATCGACACGTTCACTGGTGTTCCCTGCAGAAATAAGGGGATGCACATCCAACGGGACCAAATGCTGTCCCTTGTGTGATTGTAAAATAATGGTAAGAGCCTAGCCATTACACCAAATACATTGTAGGCCTACATGTAGAATCAGTTCTATAATGAATACAGTGAAACTTAGAATGAGATCGTCGGGACCAGCCCAATATCCGTTATATCCAAAGCAGCTCCAACTCCAATGATGAGAATAAAGAGGGGACATACCTGGTTAGAGGCTCGTTGCTTTTGTCAGATAGGGCTTAGGTTAATATTTCCTTAAGATTTATATTTCCTTTTCATTGCCATAAGTAAAGAATCGTCACCTCATGCTACTGTCTGAAGAGAGATAAATGGCTACACATAAACTACGCTATAGGCTTGCCTGTTTAAATCAAGTAGCTTTATAACACGTGTATTGTTGCCGGATAGGCCCAGTCAACCAGCACCTGTGGCGCAATGGTCAGGCTATTCACCTACCTTGCAGAAGACCCCACTTCAATACCATGTCATGATCTTCGTTGTTTGTTTGGTTTTGGCTTAACGTCCCTTGCAACACTGTAAGGTCATTTAAGGGACAGGCTGCTTCAACCCGGGCTGAGAGGGAAATTGTCCCAGCAGAAAAACAGAGAATACTCCATCAAACAAAGTGCCCCACGCTGGCCTCGAAATCACGTCCTCTGTGTACGGTAATAGGCAAAGAGCCTAACCATATACCACAGCACCAGTGTGATCTTCGTGTTGCAAGAGACGTACGGTAAACTAAAAGTTAAGAGGGTAGGGTAAATATGCAGACAGTTTTGGTATACGTATCAATCAACACCATGCGCACATGAGCCGGGGTGGAGATGGATGGGTTTTGGAATTGAAAGCCAAAGCCCAAGTGCAATGAATTGAGATTGCAGCTTTATGCAAAATATTTTATAAATCTATGCAAGCAAAATTTTAAAGATGCATGTACCGTACAACAAGAAACTGGTTGGATTTGGTTCCCTTTGCAAATGCTTTAAAATCATCTGAGAGAAAGGATCCTGAACTTCTATTTCCATCTTCGATATACCGTAATTAATATCCCCAAGAAATTATTAAGGAAGAAGAAGCAAAGCAGACTGAATGAAAAATTAACAGTTTTGAGGAGTTGAACCACTTGCATAATTTCTTCACAATGCATTGACATAATTTGTAACTGTGCTAGCATTGCATAATATGAGAAATTCTTTTGCATAAAACCACAATCTGGTACATGTACAGTAGTCGACTACGCTTGTAGCGATGTGGTTGGGGGACCAGAAAAAGGATCGCTACATCCGAAGTTCGCAACAGCCGTCG
>JAUKPP010166612.1:0-14582 GCA_032273245.1 Phyllaplysia taylori
CCCTCACTCCCCCCCCCCCCCCCCCAATATTTTAAAATCATAATGCGAACTAAATTCAAGATGCATGCTACATTCCAACTACTTGAAATTAAGCGAATTCCACTGTATGTTGTTGTCTGGTCCCCGAAAAATACATCGAAAACCCTGGAACCAAAGAGCGTAAATCAACGGCGTCTACATCAGCACACGATCGTCTGCTAGAACCTGTACATTATATCTTTGTGGTGGTGAAATTATGCCAGGCTTTCAGCTTTGGATACTGGTCGAGCTTTTACCTTCCTTTCTTATAACAAAGGTTGGCTGATGTATGTGAAAAGTGTATTTTCTGATGAGATGGCTGGCAATTTAATTTACTCTTGCTTGTCATTTCTAAAAGTGCAGGGTTTTCTTCTATTTCATCTGCAGATTTTTGTATGAACAAAACTTGGAGCCTTGTGGTTCAACTTCTTTTCGAAGCCAATTTTGGTGTAAAGATGTAATCGTAGTGGGACCTTATACCCAGGCTAAAAATTCTGTTTGCATCTTGCTTGGTGCTTTGTTTGTTTTTTTTACCTCTTTTCTTTTCTATTTTATTTTTTATTTTAAGTGGCTTCCTGGGGCAGGGGTGCTTTTATATAGTGTGACCCTTCTGCCATTCTTGTTTTGATTTTGGTTTAATGCCCCTTGCAACACTGTAAGGTTATTTAAGAGGTGGGACCTCCGAATTTGACATCCATCTCTGATAGAACTGGGGTCTCGGTCTGAGCCATGAAAATTCCGAAAAAATCCCGATGAGCCTCCCTTGTTTCGAACCAGGGACCTCCTCGTTTGAAAGCAGGCACACTACCACTTAGCCACAGGAACCCACTCGCCCACCTCGTCTGTCTGGCTCCTGTTTTGTTCGTGCAACTGTTTGCACAGCACTGGATAATTTGTTGGAGGTTGCTATCTTTTTGTGTTATAATTTTCAACATGAATTTGTTAATAAAAAAAAAATTACATTCTAATGAGTTTTTCCTTATGTACCTGTTGCCTTCATCAGGGAGTAGTACGTCCGGCGGCAGCAAGAAGGACCGAGAGAAGACGGGTGGCAAATCTGGTGGAAGCGGCAGTGATACAGACGCAAGCCTGGCCAGCGCGCGGCGGGTAGGGGCCCCATCTGCCCCCGGGGCTCCAGGCGCCCCTCCTTTGTCCAATCTCGCGATGGTGCCTCCTGAAGTCAGCGGCAGCCGGCAGTCGTTCCGTATGGCTATGGGCAACCCCTGTGAGTTCTTTGTCGACGTTATGTGATGATCCTCACTGTTTTGGCCTTTATGTGTTCTTCTTCATCTTTATTTCAACACACCTCCCTCCTCCTCCTCCCTCAATGATATGTGTTGCTTGCCAGCTTTTCTGTTCTACCTTTGACTTCTTTTTATGTTAGTTTTTAGTCCGTGAGGGGCGGAGTGCTTCTGTACTCTTGTCATCATCTTTGCCGATTGCGTTCCCCCCAACCCTCTGTGACTTGTCGTCAGTTTGTTCATTTTTCAATTCTATCACGTTGAGATACACTAAACTGAATCAGTATTTGCTCAGTAGTTGATTATAAGTAATTACATTGATTAACACTAAAAGTGATAGCCATTAGCCTTTGAACTGGAGCAATAACAAAAATATTTGCCACTGAGTGAGCAAGTGAGAATGCAAGTATGGTAGTGGAAGAGAGCTCATTCCCACAGTGAATCAAATTAGATGCTTAATATTTGTTTTATCTGATTGTTAAACCTTTTTAAATGTTGTGTTTGAAAATAAAAAAGAAAGGCAAATCCTCAATGAAAAAAATGTAACCAGTGAAAGTTATCAAGTGCTCAGTGCTCTACCCTAGTTCTGGGTCTCTCACGGTAATTTGTTGTGATCTGAATCAGATCTACTTGAAGTGTATAGATGTACAAGTTTTGTTTTATTTGCCATAAGTTTGATGTTGTCAATCTACGGGTTAGAAAATCCTACGTGTGTCATTAGTGTCAGTACTTGGAATGTCCATTTGGTGTCCATCAGTTTGAGTTCATTGGTTGGATGAGCCTGATTTTGCATTCACTGTTAACCCTGTACTGTTTTGTTCTTGGTCAAGACCTTTTGTTTTGATCCATGAGAGTTGTACAAAGGACAATCACTTTTTCACTATGTGTTGATACAGTCGCGAGCAAAAAAACCCACCATCACACTTTGAATTCCAGTTTATCAGCATTTTTGTAATTCAAAGGTCAACATGCAATACACCACATTATTCAGCAGTTCTCCATCCTGGCAATGACGAAAACGATTATGGGATTCATCCATTAAGAAAGATCCATGGACTACGCTAGAAACTCGAAGTCACAAAAATTGTTCTTGTTATGCCTACAAATGACAGCTTAACACTCAGCTGGTATGGATACAAATTTGGTTCTCGCATTTTTTTTTCTTGGGTTTTATTTGTTTTGTTTTTTGGTGGTGGTGGTGGTTTGGGTAACACACAGTTTTATATTGGAAGTGTTGCTAATAATAGTCACTAAGTCCAATTGGTACAATCAAAACAAAGGCGTCCAATTAAAATTCCTCATTCCTCATCGCTAATGACCCACCTTGCAAAATTGAACTGAGACGAGGAAAGTGCGAGGGCACCAGACATAGACACCGGATTGAGTGTTATAAAGACAGCTAGGATTTTTCAAGTTAATCCAAGAGCAATCCATGGATTGTAAAAACAAATACGAATATGGGTAGAAGGTTCTGTGAAACGCCGTAGGTCTCAGGAAGGCCAAGGAAGACAAAGCTAAGAGAAGATTGTGTAATTTTCTAACCTGAAGAGCATGAGAGCTTAGGACATCAAGAGAGACAACAGCAATGTAAATGGGTGAGTGGATCATCAAGTGGCGTCAACATTCTCCCATGTTTCAAATTTGTTGAGTTAAAATTATCAATTTTGTGACTTTTCAGTTTCTAGGGAAGTCTATTCAACGGCCTGTAGAGTCTTTCTCGATGGATGAATTCCGTAACGGTTTTAGCCACTGCGGTGAACTGCTGAACAATATGGTGTATTGTATCTTAAACGTTGTTTTACAGAAAACGGGAATTCTAAGTGTGGCGGGGTTTTTTTTGCTCGTGCCTGTATATGTTGTGTATGAAATATTTGTAGTAAAAGAAAAAAATGTGTTTTGTTTGTGCAGTTGAGTTGATTGTACATGGGGCATTATGGAAGCAGACTGTTACAGCAGTTTATGCAGACATAGCTTCTTAGCAATACATGTGCTTTGCACATTCACTTCTTTGAAAACATTACACTAAAAGAAAAAATAAATGCTGTGTAAAAGATAAATTGTCTTTAATATAATGTGTGATTGAAATTGAAAGCAAGATTGCATGTAAATGGATATGTCCCATACTCAATAAGAATAGAAAAAATAGCGGGATTTCCCGAAAAGAGGGAGCAGATCTGCTGCTTAAATGCACTGCAATAAAAATAACCTTGGGATTTTCTGCACAGATACCGAGTAAGGGACTGAACTGTCGTTCAGAGTTAGAATTGTGTTTTTTCTGGCACTTCTCCCTTCATCTTGAGTTTTACATAGATATTTAGAAATATAGATACAGTGTATGTGACCAGTTCTTCTTGTTTAATTGTGAAGAGATAAAATGAGAGAGCCTTTTAGCAATATACTTTTATGTCATTTTGAGAATAATTTATATTCAGAAAACTTGGTGATTCAAGAAAGGAACCGTTGAAGGTTTTCTCCTCTCATACAATTCCTGGAGATTCTCAGATAAAATTCATAAAAATTCTTTTTTTTTTTTAACTTTCAATATTTCTATAGATTCAGTCCCTAGATAACCTAGATTCAGTATGGAGTTTTTTGTTTGATATGAATATTTTCTTTTGATGTGGGCTGTGTCTGTTGTGAGCTCATATATCCTATGTTAATGTGTGTGCTCTTTTGTTCTCTATGTTACTGGGTGTACAGGTTACATGCTTCAAACATATTTATTTTATTTTTAAATTTTTTATCTTCTTTTTCATTTCTTAGAATCTAGTAAGCCCACCAAGACTATGTGTGCCATTTAAAATTTTATTTGCTTTGATATTCTGTATTCCTTTTTCTCTCTCAATTGTTCTACCTTTTGTTAGGTTTAGTGTGAAGTTTAGTCTCTCCGCTAAACATGGCATGTTGCCTAGATCATAAGATTGGTGTTTACAACAAAAACAGATCTAGTAAAATGAAGGGTGTTGAGGAATCAAAAACTTTAATTTTAAATCCATGGAAATTTATTGAGAAAGATTCTTTTTTTTAAATCTGAATTAAGTAAATATTTCCACCTTTTATTTGGGTCTTCTACTAACTCTGAACATTGTTGGTGCTTATTTACTTTGAAACAAATATTACAGCTGAAGTCCAAAATTATACACTTACATCTGAATTTGTAATTGTCAGAATTATAATATATCCTTATGCTATATTATGCAGAGTCGAGTTACAGACTACGATTTTCAAATTTTTTTTAAAGACAGAACATGCACAATTTGCTCCATTTTTACTGAGTAGTTGTAGCCATTTCTCTGTTGACTTGCCTCTCACACCCTTGCTCTGATCTTGTCACAACTGCATGCTACATGGAGAGGACAATGTTCATGGACTATGAAAAATTCATTGACAGTTGATTAAAGAAGTTTGGTTTAAATGTTTCCAGCATAGCATTCATCCTCACAATCAATGCTTTGACCAATGTACCAGCACAGATTTGCACCTCATGCATATTTGCAGTGTTGTCTCATACCCATTGTTTCCTATGGATTGAATTTTATCTTGCACAATTTCTCTTTCTCTTTTCTTAAAAATCATTTCTCTAGAGCGAAGTTTTAATATTGCATTTTGCTCTTGAAATAGTCTAAAAGACATTTGCACTAACTGAAAAAGATTTATTTCATCTCTGCATATAAAAATTAGCCAGAACTGCTTTTTTGCCCATCTAGATGTTGAAAATATTTTAATTCTTCTTGTTTTAATTTGTTTGTATGAAACTTACGTTATCTCTGTATATATTCATTTTCTAGCACTGATAGAGGCAGAAGATATAGACTGACGCTTGCCTGGTGGCCCAGCCTAGATCAAAACCTCCTAACTCTTCCCACAATAAGCCAGCCTGTCCATCCATGGTGGAAGTGTGTGTGCCCCCCCAGTGTACGTGTGAAGAATGCCGCGCGTCTCGTCCCTCCTGCCTCCATACACCATTGACATGTCACAGGCACAACACCCTACAGCGGCCGGGCACCGCTCGCCTGACTCCCGGCATTGCACTGATGCTACATACGAACTAGTTGAAACATCATCTTCCTCTACCTAAATGATATTAACGGGATGCCCCATAGTTTTGGGTAAAACCTGGATGGGGGTTATGATCTGGAAACTTTGTTGTAGATGAAGAGACAGTAGATGCCGTTATTGTAGATTAAAAGACACTAAGCTTACGGAGAGTGGAAAGATTCTTTAAGCCATCGGCTGAAATGTCATTGTAGCAAGTGAATAGACAGTGAAAGCTTTGAGTCAATGTCACTATGTTTAATAGACACACAGTAATAACGTTTGACCAAAATATCATTTTGAATAGAAAGACTAAAATATTTTGGCTGATATATCATCTTAGTGAAAGGAAAGACAGAAGAAGCTTTTGGCTGATGTATTGCCCAGAAAAAGGACAGTAGGCTTACAAGTTTTTGGCCGACATCTGAACACAGAGAATAGAAAGACATCAAACTTTTATTGGATATCTCAGCAGGGTAAATGGAAAGACACGAAGAGATTTTGGCTAATATGTCACTATTGATGCAAAATTAATTTAGCACAAGTTATATTGTTGAATTATTTAGGTCCTGATTGAGTCAGTTGGTTATTTTATGTAGTTTCTTGGGCATTGAAGTTATTATGCTAAGTTGATGTCTTTTGTCCCACTTCGTATTTAATAAATTTTTATTTTTGTATGAGAATCAAAGTATAGTTTTCTAAATTCACATTGAAGTCATCCATATTGTAAAGAAAACAAAAAAGAGGCAAAGGAGTGTAAAACAAATATGTTGAGTCAGGATCGTGAAGGTCTTGATTGAAGTATATAGAGGTTGCAAAAAGAGTAAGAATATCATTGTAAGTTGTCAGGGGATATATCTAGTTGAGTAAGAATGTGGACCATGATGTATTCTCTGAGGACTGAGTGTGTCTACGGACAAGACTGTCCCACTTACATGCCAGTGCTGCATTTTTCTGGTGTCTTTTGCTTCTTTCTCATACTCACTTTGTATATTGCGGCCATTTTGAAAAAACATACCCTGCTTAGGTTTGTTGTGGTTTTTTCCTTATCAAAGGTAGTAACAAAGACTATGAAAGCTCTATACATGTTTGATGCAAATATCATAACCTGCTTAGATTTGGTTTTTGGTTTGTTCTTTTTACTCAAAGTTTGTAACAAAAACAAGATAAAAACTCAACACATGTTTGGTATCTAAAATAACATGCTTAGATTTTTGTATAATTGATCAAAGATAAGAACAAAACGAAAACTATGAATTGCTCCATACATGTAGTAAAAGAATCCAGACTTGTATAGCAGCAGTTTTGCAATGAATTCATGAATAAAGAAAAGGGATGAACTTGCACAATTTGTGAACAAAATAAGATAGTAAACTTACACTTTATTGCTTAAGTAGCCAAGGAAATTTGAGCAAAGTCAAAATTGTCCACACATGCCTACATGCCTACAATGTAAATTTTCATCATCTCATGCTTGCCTTTTTCTTCTTTCTTTCTTTTTTTCTTTTTTTTTTTTCTTTCTTTTTTTAACAAATCTGATGGCACTAAAGGGGAGGGGATACTTCGCATTGTATCCCTGTCTGTCATCAGTTTGTAGTTTGTTTTCTCACTTTCCTAAACATTTAGTCTTGGGAGTGCATAAGTTCTCGGAAAGTCAGGCTAGTTCTTATACAGGGCAGAGAAAGCAAACTATTGTGCAGAGAAAGCAAACTATTGTAACTATTTTATAATTCATCATTGATATCACATATCCTCTCATAATGGATAATTAGACTCTTTCAAGATACCGTACTGAGGTTTAAAGTTTGATGGATGATGCCAATATGGATGAAATGATAGGAACCTGCAGGGGAAAACCAGATATATTGATATGCCAATTTGAGGCGGAAAAAGATGGGGAAACTGAAAAAATCATAACGTAAATCCACCTCAGTTTGGAAATATCTTTTTATTAGCATGTGATATCAATGACAAATTGTTAGGCTTGGTTAATCTTAACTTGGTTTTGGTTTTGGGGTTTTATGTGGGGGGTGGGGGATGACATCTTTGGGTTGTTATTATTTTATATCGAGCACAGCTTGCCACATGTAATTCCTTGTTGCACTTTGACTTGAGCACATCAGACACAGTGAATGCCACTTGTACCATGTATGGCCTCCTCTTACTCTTGGAGCAAAGTCATGTCTTGTCTTGAGCTGCTAGCACTGGAGACGTATCTGTAAGGGCACAAGTGCACCCCCCGTCACCAATCAATTCTCATACTTTCAGGTCTAAAAGTTTCTTTTTAAAAAAGAATTATTTTAAGGTAAAATACATACTGCTGTATGCATTTGAAGTAATGTGCTTGTTGAATTTACACATGGTAAAATTTTTAGCAATGTTTAAGCACATCTCTGAGAGCATTAGATGGGGGAATCATATTGTTATTTTACCATCAGAAGGAAATTCCGGAGCTAAAGACACTGATTCATGGTGAGATTACTTTTTTAATCAGGCAATAGAAACAAGGAATATTTTGTTTGTATCACTGGGATGGAAATATGAGATCGTTGACATCAGTTTATTAAGGTTTGTTTCTAAATATGGCATTAAAATCAGGAATGTGCTAATATTGTAGTAAGATTAAAAAGAAATGGGAAGGTAAAACAAATATGTTTATTGGAGCTTTTGTTTCAGCAGTGCTATGTGCTTTAGTACAAATTGTTTTGTCAAAGAAGAAATCAGTCATGTATTTAGGTGCAAAGTTTACATGGTGTAGAGAGTCGCAATGATGGATATATATAATATTATACTGTGACACAAATTGAAGAGCAGTATGATTGTGAATGATGTGTATTATTTCTTGTGTTTGAAATGTTACATTTGTATGTGCCAAAATTCTTGCACCACCAATGTTCTGGTATAAGTTTGTTTGTTTGTGGTTTTACGGCTCCATTGACACTATAAGGTCACTTCGTATAAGTTTGTACTATGTTTGCTTGAATATTGGTATAGATGAAGAGAAAAAAATATCAGTCCTTGCAGGCCAGTAATTGAAACTGAATCTCTTTGTCAGAGAGCAGAAAGTTGTGGTCAGGTTCAAGACGTTTTATGACATTTCAGTAGTGAGCTTTAACTCTTTGTAGGTGAAAAGTGCCTCAAAGATTTAATGTTGAATATCTGGTAACTTAAAATGCAGGCGGAGGTGCCGGCTAGGGTATGCAGCTCAGGCCTCACTGCTGGTCGTCATAGTGACAAGAAATAACTTGGTGCTACGTAACTAACCATGGGCTGGCCATGAATCAAAAGTAGGCATTGCCGATGATGACTTGATAGTATTTTTGCTCAGTGTTTGCCCGGCCAAGCAAGCATTCTGCATGATGGTCACAAACTTAATCTCATCATATTGTGGTTAGAGATGGAGAGAAGCTGTGACATTTTCTGTCCTGATGGTGTAAGGGAGGGAGAAAATGAGGGAGAGGGGGGGGAGGGGGGGCGTAATGTTGATGTAAAGAAATCAGTTTTGATTGTTGGATTTCTTATGTTTTGTTATTGCGCTTCACTTTTACAATGTCAATTGGTAACCTAACAGCAAGTGAAGATCACTGAACTTGTACGTCAAGTGTTCTCTGATAATTTATTTTGAAGTGGTGTCTACACACAGAGGTAGGATTTACAGATTAACTGTTCTTTTGTGAACGGCACCAACCCCTTAGCATATCACTGACTGGTTTTGTCATCACCATATTACTACATAAGAATACTTGTATATTGTATGCACTTTTGCATAACGACTTTTTGTGACCATGCAGAATCAAACGTCCCATCTGTGGCCACTTCTACCTCATTAGGTCTACCAATAATGTGTCATATACTGTTCATGTGTTGCTGGTGTCTTACACACACGTACACTACCTAGATCTGAACATGCAACGTTTTACAAGAGAGAGTGTTGGTGGGTACGAGGGCCAGTTGTGAATGTCCCAAGGTCATGTAGGGGTGATCTTATAGGTGCTGGAACATGAGGAAAATCTTGTAAATTTTTTTTTTTTAAAGTGAGTGGTGAATGTAAACATGCAAGACTGGATTTTCGTCTCAGCTTTTCTTCTACAGGCTATTTCAAAAGTACCTTCCAACCAACTTGGGGTATGTTCTTCTTTGGAGAATATCAATTCACCTAAATACCAGAGCATGGATTTCAATAATGAAGGTTACATGATGCTTGAAATGATACTATTTTAGTGGTTTTTCTGTTTAAAGTGTTAGAACAGAAGTCCAGACACTAGTCAACATGCTGTGGTCAAATAACGTTACTATTCTGAGGTTGAATCAAGAATTGGCTCTTTAGATTTATAGAGTTGTCACATTCGGTAAAGTATTCTAGTGCAACATTTGTAGATTGAAAATCTATTCTTTGTGTTCACATTCTTTATTACTACCAGTTCGGGTCAAATATTATTTCTTAGAAATACCAACCTCCATGTGTGATGCAGATGTGATTTTTAAATGTAGTTCCAATCTTGTAATAAATTGTAGCCTTGATTCTGCATCAGTTGTAAGACTTTGACACCTGCCATGTTTTGTATGGACATAAAAAAACAGAATAACAAGATAACATCCCGAAACGTACAAATATTTTGTGAGACGTTAAACTCTTCTGACAGAGAAGTACCTTTGAAATGCCCAGTGTATTATTACCCATTATTTGTCATGATTAGTAAAGGCTGAACAAAACAGGGTCTGTGGTGTAATGGTAAAGCTCTTCACCTATCGCGCAGAGTGCTGTAGTTCTCCATGCGTAGGTTGAGTATCTCCGTGTCTGTTGCAATATTGTGTCTCTCTCAGCCCAAGTTCGTAGGCAGGGTGGAAGTAGCCTGCACTTATAATGACCCTATAATGTCTCAAGGGGTGTAAAACTAAACCAAACCTGGTTGAACATTGGTACCGGTAATTACAAGATATGTCCCGTGCGTTCTAAGCTGAAGAGTTTGTGGCAGGATGAGCTATTGCAAGTTGTTTGAGCGATTGCGGGTGGGCTATTGCAAGTTATTTGGGCGATTGCGGGTGGCAGTCGGTTTGTCTGATGTGTGACTAGACGAAAGCCACAAAGCTATAGTGTTCAGTACATATATTTTTTTACTCTTGTAATCTGCCTCATATGTTCACTGTCACATATCTGCTAGCATTGTCAGTCAAGCAATATGGCAGCCGTCTGCTCATACATATACACATAAACTCTCTCCTTCCCTTGTTTCATGGTGGTAGTAACATTTGAAGACTGGTAATTGTGATTGAGTCTTTGAAAAAGCAGGGGGGTGGGGTGGGGGGGACTTTCAAACTGAGGCAACCCAATAATTGATATGTTGAGACTCTTTCCATTAGCAAACTGAATCCTCCTCTCAGTGAGTGCAGATCAACCTAGAGGTTCCTAGTAAATAGATTGCTATCAGAGGAAAGGATGCACTGTGTATTGTTTTCTTCCCAGTGAATTGCTGATTGACAGTGCAATAAGACAGTAGCGTAGGTTGCTTGTAGGTTGCTTGCAAACCCGTGGTTTGGTATCAGTCGACTCGTCACAAGACTGTGCCTAACAGCAGGGTATAGGAGAGTAGTATTGGGGTTTGGACAACGATGAAGACCAGATTGATACATCTAGCCTTTTGTATTAAACTTTTACTCCACGTGTAGATCTGATCTGTGAATGAACCAAAGCCACATTTATTTCTTCTTGTTCTCCCCGTGCTGGAGAGGTCACTGTCTCATCATAATGATATGTAGATTTATTCATATCCCCCCTCAGGGTGTGTCACCAGCTAGTGACACAAAAATGGAAAACCAAGATTTAAAAAAAGTTTTAAAAAATTTATAGCAAATTATTAGAAAAAGTGAAACACATTGTACAAATTTACTACTGCAGTATGCTTGAAAACGCTAAATCACTTCGTTGTTTGTAACCCCCATATGAATGTATGTCATGTGTATGAAAAGTCTTTTTTTTTTTTTATATTGTTGCTATTTATTTCTTAATGTACAGATGGTATGTTGTATAAGGGAGAGAAGAAAAATGAATAAATTTACATGTTCAGTCTAGAACTACATTTTGAAAGGTGTACCACAATGTGCAATGATGATGTATGTAGGATTTTGTCTGTTCTCTCATGAATGCCTGCTCTTTTGTTCCCCCGCGACTGGGTGCCTCTTGTGTTTTGTTCTATAGATTACTGAGACGAGTGCTATTATTATTATTATTACAATTATCATTATACATAGAGAACAGAATGTGTCATGATTTGATTGAGCATTGTAGAGCAGTCTGTATGATTTTTAAATTTTTTTTTTGACAATGTATGAACACATTATGTAAAATTTGTACAATAGTCATTGGATTACAATGTCATAATAAAATCATTGAAACAGTCGTGTTCCTCCTTTTGGTACATGGTATTGACATTGTGTGAAGCTTGTTTGGAAAATTGTACAGTAGCCTCTGCCTCAATGCACATCATAGTTACAGAAGCACGCTCGCCTCAAACACAAGCTTTAGTCACATGTTTGTTTTTTCTCTATTTTAAAGATTATTACATGTATTAATGAGGTTCATGTGAATGAACGCCGGCATAAAGACATGCTTTACAAGCCCTCTTTGAGCACGGTGCATTTTTGGCTGAGACCACTTTACCTCAGACATGACCTTTATTCAGCAGCTGTCTCACCAGTGCCTGGCATGATGATTGGTTTGGTTGGGTTGGGTTACTAGTTTTACGTCCCCTGTAACACTGTAAAGTCATTTAAGAGATGGGCTACTTCGACCCTGCCTGTCAGGGCCAACCAGGACTGAGAGGGAAAATATCCCAGCAAAAAAAACCTCCAGATCGTCCACGACCAGGGATCGAACTAGGGTCTTGCGCATGATAGGCGAAAAGCCTAACCATTCCACCACAGCGCCGGTTGGCATGATGAGAGCAAGTCGTAATGACTGGTCAGCGTTGTGGCCATGCAGGTCTGCTGTGACTAGATAAGATAACAATACATAGGGCCAGCATATGGTAAAAGTTACAAACCTCAATGAAAATGGGGGGGCATCGATGGCCAAGCGGTAGTGCATCCGCCTGCAGAGGGGGAAGTCTCAGGCAAGAAGAACTGGGGAGGTTCACCGGGATTTTTTTCGGAGTTTTCATGGCTCCGACCCCCGTCCTATCGAAGATGGGCGTAAATTTCTGAGCTCTGCCTCACAATTGAACTTACAGTGTTGCATGGGACATTAAACTAAAACAAAAAATCAATCAAAATGCAGAGGGAATTTCGGTTGAATTTTACTGCTCTTGGTATCTTTACACACACGTTACAACCCTTCTCGAATCCTTTGGGATCTCAAATTGCAGTACGTACTTATGTACCAGGAGAGCCACTTTCATCCTTGTCCCTGCATAAGATACACTGATCATGTTACATCACAGTATACAGTATCTGTGGTTGTATCCATGGCCCACGGCATGAACGGCAGCATTGCAGCCGAGATCATGATCGATTTCAGATATATATAATAATTCCTACCGGCCCTATGTCACATGCATCTCCTCTTGTAAACCTCAGTACAGAGGATTGGTAGTCACAGAGGGTTACCAGTATGTGTGATGGAATGATTAGCCTCTTTAACAAATGCTTATCATGAAGAGGACGGGAGTTCGATCCCTCATCCCTTGCTCGAATGTAGTGTCCCTCTCACCCATGTTCTGTGACAAACGCCTTTGTTTGAGCGGAGTATGTTTCTATATAGCGTACATTTAGGTGGAGACTACTGTACTTATACAAAAGTGTGTACAGAGAGTACATTACATATTTGACAAATTATGTACAGACTAGAAATCAAGCCATTTGGATAATTACTCATCATGACGAAAGAATGCATGTTCCTTATCGACATGCATCTTGGCAGTGAACACTTACAAGGGACTGCCTATTTTTTCAACTCAGGTTTGGTTTGATCTCTAGTTTTACATCCCTTGAAACACTTTAAAGTCATTTAAGAGACAGGCTGCTCTGACCCTGACTGTAGTGTCAAGGCCAACCTGGAAAGGGATGAATTCCAGCAAAAAAAATGCACATCCTGCACATTTGGAGTTAAACCTGGGTCTTCTGCATGATAGGCAGAGAGCCTAACCATTACATCAAAGATGCTACTCTTCAATTCAGCTTTCTGACAAGAGTATTTATTCTCTCTGTTACAACCCTTAGGTCGAGGCCCCCGTGACGCAGTTTGATTGAGTCCATTTTTCTGCTGGGACAATGTCCCTCTCAGCCCGGGTTGGCCCTGACAGGCAGGGTCGAAGTAGCCCGGCCCTTGAATGACCTTACAGTGTTGCAAGGGACGTTAAACCAAAACCAAACCAAACCAACCCTTAGCTAGGAGAGGCTGGACCAACAGGATCCACCAAAGATGCTTCTTTGTTTTTTGCCCTTGGCTTTTCAAGTCTGGGGTTGAGTTCGGATCCCTTGATTGTAACAGCCATCTCAAGTAATGGATGAGGTCAGGGCCATAAAACCGGCACTGTGGTGTAATGGTTAGGCTCTTCACCTGTCATGAGTTCGATCCGGGTCATAGGCGATCTGCGTTCATTTCTGGTGGGATTTTTTCCCTCTCCTCAGCCTGGGTTGGCCTTGACAGGCAGGGTCAAAGTAGCCTGTCTCTTAAATGACCTTACAGTGTTGCAGGGAACATAAAACTGGTGACCAAACCAAACCAATAAAATAGGAAAAACAAGAAGGCACAGATGACTGTTAACACTCACACACACTTTATTGTCTTTCCTGAAAAAGCCACTCTTGTACATTTCAAAGTCAAAGCCAGTAGAAAGCCTACGGGGTACCAGAAATACATTACTAATGTTACTCTTACTACATTGTATAAATAATAAAGCATGCAACTCTTTAGTAGAGTACAAGATTTACTTCAATATCTTACAAGGCCTGTAACTTCCTATGACTGACAGTTGAGTTGGCTTCATGAGACTTCATCACAAAATGTGCTATAAACTCAATGGAAGATACTGAAAAAACTACCATACCTGTACCGTATTTATTTTTCAGGGATGGAAACTGATCGGTCTAAAATTTACTGAACTTTTCGTGGGCTAAGGCATTCATTCTAGAGAACACAAATGACCGTATCATCTTCACCACACACCTTGTATGACACTGCGATCTGATCATTTTACATTTATTATAATGATAAATTCAGGGTTAATACACACATGAGAAGATCAAATTCAAGACTTTTTCAAGACTGCAGAAAAAAAATTCAAGACCCTA
>JAUKPP010166723.1:0-14581 GCA_032273245.1 Phyllaplysia taylori
GGCACCGTCCCGGGATCGAACCCACGACCATTGGCATGAGAGGCAGACACCACTAACCTCTAGACCACGAGAGCCCCTGAAAAACATGCAATTCTCAGTTTAGTAAAGATTGATGATCTCTGTTTCCTTGCTGGTTTGTTGTTGTTTTGGGGGTTAGGGGGGTTCTTTGTTTCGAAGCCTTCAGTGTCTGTCGAAATTTTAATGTGGTTTTTTGGCTCTTTGCACTTAGAGGACCTATGTAAACAGCAATTATGTCTCAGTATGCACTTCAGATTGGTGACTGCTTGGATATGATGATAACCTAGACACCTCTTGTCTGTAATACACAATGATGATCCTTTTATAAATCTGATACAAGCAGAGATCTGGGTATGACAATTTCTAAACTATTAAGGGCTATGGGTCTGTGGATGATCCTGTGCTCAATATCACATCATTGTTTCTTGTGTTGAAACGGAATTGTGTTGTGAAAACATAATGGAAATCACTTGAAAGAAAAAACGTAACAATTTATTTTGTTTCCTTTTTATATTTATCCGTTTCTGTGGTGCTTGATGTGAAAGGAGTTTCAAATACATTTCAATGTTACTATTATTTTGTCACAGCTTTGGGAGGAGTTTTTCAATTTAATAAGGGGTAGGGGGCAAGGAGTTTCACTGATTTTCTTATTTGGATAGATATAGTATGTATGTATGCTAAAGATAGGGTATTTTCTTTTTTTTAAATTTTATTTCCATACTACTTTTCCTAAGAAACAATATCCCAATGCTTCACTAATTCATGACTGCTTGCATATGATGATAACAAAGACACCTCTTGTCTTACACATGCGATGATGATCCTTTAAAGAATCTGATACAAGCAGAGAATCAGTTAATTATTGTGGATCCTCACTGCATTTTCCAACTTCATAAGAAGAAATGTCTGTTTGGATCCAGGGGTAAACGGTGGTAGTGTATTGAAATCTACATGTATCGCGAAGATGTAAAATTTACCTCTCTTTCAAAACTTTCAGATACATGGTGTCCTTCAGCCCACTCCAGGATAGTCAAGAAGATCCCCAGGCTATCATCATATGGGATATAAGATCTGGATTGAAGAAGAGAGGCTTCCACTGTGAGACACGAAGCACTTGGCCGATATTCAAGTAAGCAGATATAATTTTTTCATGTTTTGATGGATTTTGAGATCTTTATCTGTGTAGCACATGCAGTAATCGTTTCTGTTCCATGCTTTTTCCCTCATGAAATTTTATTTGTAGACTTTGCATTGTTAAGAGTTTTGCAAATTTGTCTCTCAGGAAATGTTTTAATGGATGCAATGTATAATAATTTTCTGCACCAGCAGAATTTTGTTTCCTGCAGTGTAGGACATTGAAATTCAACTGATTGTTGACCATAAATTAAACAAAAAGTATCACCATGATGTGTAGAGTATAAATTTATTTGGGTTTTAACAGATGGAGTGCAGATGGAAATTTCTTTGCAAGGCTTGGAGAGGATGCTATCAGTATTTATGAAACTCCAGTAAGTAAATGTCTTATATTGTATTCTTAAATTTCTTATTATGTGGGTTTTTTAAACTTTTAAGCTATAGTACTGTATGCCTCAGGTTGATAGAGGCAATGTTCTAATGCAAAAGAAATGTAAATTTATTTTTTCTGATGTGATTTGTACAAAGTACATGATATCAACAGGCTAAGTGTGTCACATTTACACCAGATGCTCCCACAAAACTCTTTTTTTTTTTTTTTTTATCTGTATGGTTTCTTGCTTTTTGAGATAACTATTGTAGATACTTCAATTTAATATGAGTCAAAGATCTTTTCTTTTGCCTCTAGATTCCATTATAAGGCCAATGCTGCACTGTTGTTTTGACTCTAACAACATGCAAATGGGGTAAGGGTGATGGTATTTATAGATCATGAAGTCATCTTTGTAGGTCTAGTGCAGTCATAAATGTGTTAATGTTTTTGTTTTTGAATGGAAAAGTGATTATTGACATTGCCTTTGTTTCTTTACAGTCATTTGGTCTCCTGGACAAGAAGAGTGTGAAGATTTCTGCTGTGAGGTAATTCATCCATATGATCTAGTCATAAGGGCACATGATGTAATTACATTACCATCTTTCGGCTGAAAGCCGTGATGACATTCATTATGCTGATGCCCCAAATATTAATTAATTTTTATTGCAATCTGCTTTATCATGGCAGATTGTTGTTGTTGCCGATCAGGTACTAATATGGGTTATGCACCCTTCAAGTAGCTTTATAACCTACAGAGCCATGGCAGTCTAGCTCTGTACCACGGGAGTGGAGAGCCTTAAAATTGACCCCTTAATACTGCAAAAGTGCAAGGCAGTCTGAAGACCCCTCCGGACCGGAAGCATGGTACATTAAGGTAATCTTTGATTTGGTTACCAGTTTCAGTCCCTCCAACACTGCAAGGTCATTTAAGAGACAAGCTACGGGATCGAACTCTGGTCTTCCATATGACAGGCGAAAAGCCGGTTAGGGTAGTCTTCCCTTCACTGCTTTTCTTGTTTTTACAGAATGCATGACATTCTGTTTTCTGTGTGAAGTCTCAGCTTTCTGCTGAAAGATCTGTCCCAACTCTGAAAATTTTATTACATCAATTCCCATTTTGAGATGGTTGATCTTAAAATCACTTGTCAAATCAATCATTTACATAATTTAGACATTCACAAGTAATGAAAACCTGATCCTCTCATTTTCATGAAAACTTGTTCCGCAGGATGGTTTTTCTTTTGTATTACCTCTTATATGATTGTTCTTTGTTTTTCAAGGGATTTCTCATGGTCACCCACCGATAACATGATTGCATTCTGGGTACCTGAGCAGCCCAACACCCCAGCTCGTGTGACCCTCATTGAAATACCAAGTAGGAAAGAACTTGTCGTGCGAAACCTGTTCAATGTGGCTGACTGCAAGATGCACTGGCAAAAGAATGGGGACTACCTCTGTGTGAAGGTTGATCGGTACAAGAAGAAAGCAGATGACAAGGAGCAAATTAAATACAGTGTATGTTTCATCCTTAGTTGCAGCATTATTCTGTCGTCTGTATGAATTTTGTGGGTTTTTTTTATTCTACCCCCATACTATTGGTATTTTTAATCTACATTGTCTTGCACAACATAACTTCTCTGGAGATTTCTATCAAATTTTGTGATGTACCTATGAGAGCTTACCTACGGATATTTTTGTCCAGGGTAAAGTAGAAAGTTCTAAGTGCTAAAATTGGTGCCATTATTTACTTTCCATGTCAAATACCCTTCACAGGATATTTATCATGTATGGAAGGCTAATTTTTGTTGTATGCTTAATTACTTTTTTTGTTCTTCAACTTTACTATGGTTTTAAAGTATCAAGTATCAGTTTTGTCATGGTGTGATGAAAGAAGTCTTGTCGAATCATAACGGGTTTGAAAAGTCAGGGCCTTTCATAATGTTTGAAAAGTCTGCCAACATATCGACATTTTGATTTTGTATGTCTGGTCTACTCAAACAGCTAAAACATGTTTCTTATAACTAGCAGTTGGGATAGTTTGGTCTTGGTTTAACGGCCTATGCAACACTGTAAGGTCATTTGGGAAGCGGTGGGATATTTTGTGCAAAATGGTTAAAATGTGTCCCAAGAGCAGAAGGCGTAAGCAGTCATGTCATTGTAGTCAAAACTAGTTGAAGCTTAAAGTGGGTCAACTGTTACATTATTGATTGCATTATCAATCTCTAGAAACACACTAGAGGTGTATAACACATTGTAGGTAGATTGTGGTTGAGTGGCCAACTAGAAAAGAAAAACAGTTTATGTTCTTACTTTATGCAGAAAAAAATTTCTCCAAAGGTAAAGAAGATTTCTTATTGAGTACAATGAAGCAACATTCTAATTGCCTAAAATATTGTGCTGTGGTTTTCATATCAAGTCCATTTAAATATATTTTCATTTGTCCTCAACAGGGTATTTATTACAACTTTGAACTGTTCCGCATTCGTGAGAAGCAGATTCCTATTGACAAGGTGGAAGTCAAAGGTTGGTTGGGTCTTTACGTTTTGTTTTTGGGTGTTGTCAACGCTCTGGGGTTGTGCAATATGTTTTAATAATTCTAGATCGCCGATTTATTCCTTTGCATATTTTATTTTTAACCCTAATTCGATCCTCATGTACACATGAGTGTCTGTTTTTTTGTGGTAATCCGTCCACCTCAATACGGGTTGGCCCTGACAGGCGTCAACGTAACCCGTCTCTTGAATGATTTGCGGTGTGGCAAGGGTCTTAAGACTGAAAACACAGCGAAGTGTTCACCGAGGCTTACCACTGGCAGTATCAATGCAGGCGATTTCCGGATAAATTTCTCGCATTGATGATGGTGCTGCTGGTGGCCACGTTGAACACTTCTAAGATGGGTTTATGTTTTAGTTTTAACTCACTCCTAACGCTTCTCCCAAATGTTGCCATCTTTTTCAATAAATGCTTCCCGACTGTTCTCGCAAATGTTGCGATACTAACTTCAACATTATTTTCCGCCTAAGGGATCGCAACTCTTGCGAGAGATGGTGCGGGGAAAGTACTCTCCTGTTATATATCCCTTTAATTTGATCCAAGTTTCATTTCACTCTGCCCGCAGTTAGATTTTTAAAATTAATTTTATCAGCTGACTTACCCAGTCCAAAATGGCGAGCTCCAGTGTTCTAAGCCGAAGTGTAAAGAATAGTTAGAAAATTCTGATAAATCTGAGTGCTCAGACTCAGACAATGATCCAGAATATGTGCAACCTCATCCCAAGAAGCCTCGCAATTCACGTGAGAGTGACAATGTGAGTGGTAACAGTGTTAGTGTTAGCAAAGAGGAAGGCAAGGGAAAAGGTAGCAAAGGCCTATTGAAAATATTGTGGGGGAAAAAGTATACAAGATAAACACATTCTGTTTGTTTTGAAACACATTTTATCATGTATACTTTCAAAACAGCAAACAAGTGTGTATCTTGAATACATTTGTCACACTGATATTTTAAAAACACCCCCAAAACTGCAGTGGCTGGGGCCAATCCGCCAAAAAATGTGCAGTTGTGAGTGAGTTAAATCCCTTGCAACACTACTTTCAGGGCAAACTTTGGCTGAGAAAGATGAATCCCCCTCATATAAATGCAGATGCTTGTCCACATGTGGGGATTCGATTAGGGTCTTCGGAATAAGAGGCGAACCATTACTCAACTAACGCCAATTGTAAGACCGGAAATTTAACTGCAAGTAAATACTCGTGGCTTGGCTTCAGATTTCTATTATTTCTATTGCTTTTCCTTTCCAAAATATTGCGTCATAAAATCAGGTCATTCTTGACTATTTACAATATTAGCTGTTATATCTAGTGTGAGTCATGGCTGAGACAAGGAATACTGTGGATACGACTATACTGCCAAACCTATTCTGGTGGCAACCTGCACAAATACCCCATTTTTCTTCTTGACAATGGATCTTAGACATGTACGGGTGGACTTAAAAGTGTTTTTGTTTTTGTTCTTTTTTCTCTCTTCATAATGCCATTTGGTTCAATTGATTATCTGCAGAGGCTGTCCTTGCATTTGCTTGGGAACCAACAGGAAGCAAATTTGCCTATATACATGGAGAAGCCCCAAGGATAAATGTCACGTTCCAGAACATACAGCCTAAAGGAAAAGTGACATTGCTGAGTAAGCTCTTTTGTTGTGCTGTTGTTTTTTCTTCTTTTCTTTAATTTGTAAATGAAATATCTTAATACTAAATATTTCTTTCTTTTCTTTTCCCCTTTTTTCCCAATTTCATCAAATTGGTGTGGGATTTGGAGTCGTGTGAATTGTTATAGATCATTCTTAGGCTTAAATGTGCGATTAAATTTTTAGATGTATGATTGATAGTAAGATTGAATGAAAACTCTCTTTGATATTGATATATAGAGATAATAATATGGGGGGAAAAAACTTAATCATGATGTTTTCCTTGAAATTTCAGAAACCCTTGAGAAGAGATCTGCCAATCATCTTTTTTGGAGTCCAAATGGACAGTTTATTGTTTTGGCTGGACTTAGAAGGTAAGGTTTCTTACTGTTCTATGCATGTTTTGATTGTTACCTATTGAAATTTTGTAGTCACAGGAATAATAAGGGAAGGAAATTCTATCTGGTCATATGCAGCTGGCAGACACGGGATTTGACTAAGCACATTAGCAGACTTGCCACTTAAACAAAAAAATCTGTTTGAAAGTTTCAGGTCTGCATTATTATGCGAAGTGACCTGGGGGCAGTTGGTTTGGTTGTAGAAATTGCTCTAGTAAAGTGGTTTTTATTCACAATGGTTTGTGCTGAAGAACCATTAAATGGTACTGACATTTTCATGCTGTCTTGTTTTAGCATGAGTCGGGTTTTTAAGATTTTGCATTGAGAGAAGAAAACCGGTGTAATGGTGTCATGTGGAAGACTCAAGTTTGATCCCACTTACAAATGAGCATCTGCATCTACCTGCTGAGATTCTTCCTCAGCCTGGGTTGGCCCTGGGAGACGGTTGAAGTACCATCCCTATATGACCTTACAGTGTTGTGAAAGACATTAAACCCAAGCCAACAGACACTTAGCATAGGTGGATACAGATCATGTTTCGGGGAAAGGGTTGAAGGTAATTGTTTCATATCAAGTGCAACAACTGCTTGTTGGCCTGCTTTTGAATTGTGTATGATTTTCTAAATTTAGAGGGTCAGTAGTTTAGGTCACTTTTTATATATTTTTAGGTCGTTTTTATGTGAACACCATAGTTTTTGTCCCACCTCCGTCCCTTGACTTAGAAACGATATTGTCGTTTTTATTTTTCCCTAGCGGAAACTGAACAAAAAGAGCAGGGACAATCTTTAGCATCATGTACTTTGATTAGCATTACTCATTGGCAAACACATACGGCCTGTAGTAACTATTGTTGTTTGCTATTATTTCCAGGTTGTTTTTGTTCATAAAAATATTTTTATTAATTATTTTCTCTCTACAGCATGAATGGAGTGTTGGAGTTTGTGGACACTCAGGACATGACAGTCATGACCCAAACTGAGCATTTCATGGCAACTGATGTCGAGTGGGATCCCACTGGTCGCTTCGTTGTCTCTGCTGTCAGCTGGTGGGGGCATAAGGTGAGCACAGGGTCTAGGGACCAATTGCTTAGAGTTGGGTTTGTTGAATGCCCAGCATATTTTATTGTCCATATTTAAAGATGTATTTCATTTATTGTAGGAATGCTGTAATCTTGTTTTGTGTTTTTATTTTATCAAAGGTTAGTAGGCCTATATTTAAATTGTCGATGGTTCCAAATCCAGAGTTGCCAACCTCTACAGAGTTTCCGTAATTTGTACGGAATCAGGCTCAAGTTTACGGAACTACGGCAAAACCATAGTTTTTACGGAAACTGCGTAAGGGGAAGAGCGAAAAAATAATAGTACTATCAAAATACGACTTGTTCCGGTCAAGAAGAAACGAAAGCGGAAGAGTGATAAAAATAATTTCAACACTGCTTCCCGTCACGAATAAGTGGAAGAACGATAAGATAATTCCAACACGGCTTCCGATCGCGAAGAAGCTTTAGCTTTTTGCTCGTTGGTGTGTACATTTCGTGTTTACCGTCCAAACCGCTGTGGATTTTTGCAAATCATTATTAAATTTAAAATGGAGGAAGTTAATCCGGTTTGTCTCCTTTACTATCTTCTCCTCCATCACCGAATAAATTGGGCCAAACATTTCAGGTCAGTCCGAAAAGTTACTCGCAGTTGAGTTGCAGGAATGGCTCTGTCTCTTCTTCTGTGTCGTGTTTGAAACGAGTGGAAAATCAGGAAAGGGCCCAAATTTCGCATTCTGCTCAACATATGTCATTTGAATATCAGTACCAGCACAGCTCATGCTGGGAGAGATGACTGCAGTTGCTATGTTGCTAAAAAATAACGTAGACCTAGAGATCTAATGAATGGCTCAGGCTCAGCTCCAGAATGATGAGTGACTCAATGTGAGTGTTCCAGGTGTTTCATTTCCATTCTTTTACTTTCAGAAAAATTAAAATAATAGTAATAGTGTAAGTGAAATAGACTTGAAACTTTTGAAAGCTGGGGTGGCATTAGCAATATTTCTAGCTCTGCGTGTGGCTCATTGCTCCGATCGACCGGGTTACTACTGAAAAGATGTTGAAATTACTGAAAGTGAGGTTGGATTTTACTGAAAGGACTTTCCAGAGGTTGGCAACTTTGCAAATCAAGAAAGAAACAGTTGTAATGAGTATTTATGGTTGTACGAAACAGGAAAATAAACAAATGCAAGTACTTAAACAAAAGGAAGAAGTGTGAAAATAAGCAAAATAAAAATTCTATTGTCCCCATCCTATCTTGATAGGGATTTGCCGTGTCTTTAAAAGTTTTTAAAAAAAACAATATCCCTATGTTTTTTAAATTTTGTTTTACTTAGCTGTGACAACAAACTTCAGATGTTTACATACATTTTTGTCATGCACATTTTCCATCAGGTGGACAATGGATACTGGCTGTGGAACTTCCAGGGTATTTTGCAGCACAAGCAGCCCCTTGAGAAATTTTGCCAGCTTCAGTGGCGACCCCGCCCTGCCTCTCTCCTGGGTGAAAACAAAATTAAGGTGATTCTTGATAATCAACATTCCTGAATGGGGGGGGGGGAGGGGCTGGGCTTGGTAGTTGTTGTTGCCATTAACTACTTTTAACAAAAATATTTGTACTCAAGGATACTCCTAAGATGTTATTGAAAATATTTTACATGTTCTGAAATTATGATAGATTAACTAGACTGATTGAACCTTTTGAAAAATGTTTAAATTTCAATTTAGCTGTTTAGGCTTCAAGTATGTGAATTTGAATCAGACCATTGCGCCCCCTCAACTTTAAGAGTTTAATATTAGGTTTGAGTTTCTTTTTCATTCATAGGTAATTTAAGATATTTTTCTACAGATTGTGAATGAAAACCAAGATATCATAACTACAATGGAATTGGTTTTGTATTACTTTTAAAGTGATTGATGTCACTGTCAAGATCGATCAGTGGTTGACCAATTCATTACTTTCTTTTTCAGGAAATCAAGAAAAATTTCAAGACCTGGGCTCAGAAGTTTGAAACAGAAGACAGCATGAGGAAGATGACTGCTTCCAAGGTTAGTGTGTGATTTTTTAAATTATTTTTATATCATTTGCAGACGAACAGCAAAAGACCTGTCCCTTACTCGATTAAAATAGTAACAACTGCATTACCAGGAGAGTACGGGGGCAGATCTGCACCTAAATGCACTGCAATAAAAATAACCCTTGGCTTTTTTAGCAAAAAAATCGAGTTAGGGGTTGCACTATTGGTATTACAGTCTAGCACAGATTACTTGTACCTGCCGTACTCAAATTTATGGATTGCTGGAACAGCCCTATCAAATCTGCCCATATTGACTCAAACTTGCATTGTTGCACAATCACCCTGAGAAAACCAACACGAGCTAAGTGATCGAGGGCCACCACACCCGTTGCTGCGCAATATGACTACACACTCAGCTGGTGTCAAAATACATCATTGAACATTACCTGTAGATCTAGACTTTGTGTGCATAAGGTGCTAGAAGTTTACTGACTCTACCGGCTCTACTAGCCACGAGGAGGGGTTGGGGGGAATTGGTTGGCGACAGTGTGGGGCAGGTGTTTAAGTTGAAGCATATGATGTGGGAATTCTTAAGAGAAACCGGAGGCAGGTAGAGAAGGTGCGAGGAGAGTAATTATAGATAGCATTATAAACTTAAATGGGACTGGGAGAGAGAGAAAAAGAAGAAACTGGACTCCGAATTTATGTAGCCTACCATGCCGGGAAAGGAAAAATACAGGGCTTTAACTTAAGAACCTTGACAAAACTGAAAGAGAAATATATGCCTAGATAGCGAGGGAGATGGAGAGAAGGGAAGAACCTGATGCAGGCAGAGAAGCTGAGAGAGAGAAAAAGAAGAATCTTTGCTTGAAGATGTTAAATGGATATTCGTGAACAAAAGAACGAAGGAAAACAAATGAAGCCGGATGCCTGCCTAACACCATAGCCCCTGGGCTTGTGCACTAGAGGAAATCAACAGGTGGAAACATTTTACCTGGACATTATGGCCCAAATAAAATAAAAACGTATTTTGGCCAGCGTTTTAGTAGCATTGTTACTTTCTTTATTTCCTCTCTTAAATAACATTAAGGGGAAATGCTGGTGAAAAACATTGCAAAAATAGATCACTTGGTCCAAATATGGGAAGTGACATTTTCTAGTACTAAAACCATTTTTCTATAGATTCATAGTACTCATAGGCCCTAAAATGGTTAAAAGTGCCCTGTAATAGAGTTTTCTTATTTTTCATTAGTCTCCGGTATATTTTTTCGCCATCTTTTGCTACTTTCTCATTTTACTTAATATTTTACCCAGAAAAATACTAAGGATTTTCTATTTCTGGATGAAATTGGCTCGAATTTGGTGTGGAGCTTCTTGAACCATTTACTCAACACAGGAAATTTGCAAATGCTGAAATTATTTGGTAGTGGGGCATTCCATAATCTCCCCACCCCCCCTTAATTTTTGTTCACTCAATCAAGTTATTGCCATCATTGGACAACAGGACAAAATCTGCTGCATACATTGAAAATTCCTGTTGAGTAATTTTAATCCATCATGCCCATATACCTTTTTGCCCCAAAGTCCACAATATGATTTGAATACCCACCCACACCCTATCGACACAATAAACTGCGTGAATACAAAATTAAGCAATTTAGAATTTTTAGTAGCACTCCTCCCTAAGGATTGCTTGAATGATGGATGTGTCGAACATGTTTGTCATACCCCAACGTGTTCAAGCTATCCATGCTGGACTGCATATTAACAAACACTGCAACATACTTACCACTGATCAGGAATGTCACTCATTATATATTCACTACTTTCAAGTCTTTTGTTTGTAAAGTCCAAAACTGAATTACATATTATCTATTCATGTTTTCTTTTGTCGTTATTACCTATTTATTTTTTTAAAATTTTGATTGCTGCAATTTTCAGGGCCAACTTAGAAGCCAGTAAAATTCTTGTTCAGAACTCATTTTGGTGCTTTTTGTTTTTTTAAAGGATCTTGTGGACAAGAGACGAAAATTGATGGATGACTACCGAGAGTATCGTGCTCGAAAGGAAGAAGAGTTTGCTGGCCTGAAAGATGTTCGTCTTGAGCTTAGAGGAGGTCAGTTAACATCTTTTATTTCTGAATATTATACCATGATGTTGCTTTATTATTTATTATAATTATCAGGTGTCCAACAAGGTTGAGAAAACACCTTTTATGTGAGTGTGCTGTGTAAATTTTTGTTATTCAGTTCTCACACACGGTGTAATAGGAGAGCAATGATGTTTCATTTCATACCATCTTTCGGCTGAATTTTTTGATGACTACTTGCATACTGATGCTCTCATGGTTTCATTGTCATATACTCCAAGCATTTCTTTCCCCTATATTTCAGTTTTGACAATAAGTTGTATAATACAAGTGTGCTGCCACATTTTTGTAATTTTGTGAAGGAATTGGATGATAAGCACTGTCTTAGATCTATGTATTTATTCGAAGAGCTTTTTCACAAATCGGGAAGAGGAAGTTTTCTCTGTCGATGTGAAAGACTGAAGCTCACTATTTGTTTTTCTGGGGTCTTATAGTCACTGGTGCTAGTATGACCGCACTATGCTGTGATAATTCTAATGAGCCGCAGGGAATCAGTTGTGCTCAACACTGCACATTACTCTAATAGAGATCTTTGTTATGTTTGTCAATACAAGGAAATTTCTTTGTCCAAGCTCAAAAGCGTTCTCCTTAAGATTTCAAAACCTTCGCACAAAAAGATAAGTTTTACTTTTACTTAGGCGGGTCAAAATGGAGTTCATTTTTTTCAAACTGTTTAAGAATTCTACTCTTGTCACAATGAGAGAGCAATGATGTTTCATAATTACCATCTTTCGGCTGAGACGTTTGATGACAACTTACATGCTGATGCTCATCTCATTGTTATATATTTTTTTTTTTTTAATTTTCCTCCCTCCTACATCTCGTTTCCTCCAGAAACATGATGCCTCTCCTTCCTTACAGAAAGACGTAGTTTTTTTTGGGGGGGGGGGGTGATTCCAGAAAGGGTAGGTTACTTTCTTATTTTAATTTGCAACTGTGATTGCAAACAGCTCATTGCATATATGAATTATTTTTGGTTAAAAAAGGGCTGTCAAAATTCACTGTTCCTGGGTTCAATCAGCAATGTTATCAGTATCAGTACTTTGATCGAGAAAAGAAAATGTGATTGAAAAAACATTGCATTTTTCGCTCAAGCACAACATTTGTAAACATCCTTTGAATGTTAGGTCAATGCTTGTTTTCAGAATGCAATTTCAACAAGCTGTTGGCATTTATTAATATGGTGTGTGATTAGCTATCCTTTCTGGCATCATAGCTCTGTATCTTTTCTGACCTTGCTGCTTCTATTTGTTGACTTGCTTTATACCACAAGATTTTTAAAAAAAAATTTTATAGTTGTTGCATTGAAAGAGCAATGATGTTATACAATACCATCTTTCGGCTGATGCCCTTGATGACAACATATGTGCTGATGCTCTTTTGGCAAAATCTTTTTTGTGGATTTTTTTTTTTTTGCTTACCTTTTTTCTACCTGTCCTGGTAGGGGAAATATTGGCACAGGTTTTTACTCATTTACTCTTCTTAGTATAGCAGATTGAGTACTTCTTTTCTAAAGAGGTTACCTGGCTTTTCTCTTATCCTTTTTCTGATTGTGGATGTATAGTTTTATCAATCTTATTGACTATGTAATGTACTCAAGTCTCTTAAGCCAGAAAAATGCTGCTCTCTTACATGTAGTGGTTGGCTCTGTGCCTATCAAGCATGATTCCCACTTTGGGACTAGTATCTGTGTCATTTTGCTGGAATCAATCCCTCTTGGCCCTGATGGCCCTGGCAGGCAGGGTTGAAGTAGCTCATCTTTTAAATAGCCCTATAGTGTTTCAAGGGATGTAAAACTAAAATCCAAAACAAATAAATAAACAAAATTAGACTGATACATGATCGCATCAATATGTATGTAACACTTAGAAGCTTCTGTAAAGAAGCAAGTTTTAACACATTCTCTCTTTCTTTTTTTAAGACATCGACACTGATGAGCTTCACAATCAAGGAGACAACTTCACAGAGGAAGTCATTGAATTTTTGGTCAAAGTGGAAGAAAAGATTGTCGAAGAGTAATCCATCTGCCATTTGAGCCATTCTACATAGCGGAGTACACAGTCACCTGACATTGCCCTGATTTCTGCCTGCCACCATTTACTACTGATCGTTCTGAGGTGTACAGTGGACATCTTTACCAGCTAACTAGTCCAGTCAGTTGCCATCTTCCTGTGGAGGTTGTGTCTGGAGGCTCTGACTGTGGTTGACTGATACACAGCTGCAATCAAATCTGTACATAGTGCACTACTCTAGCCTGTTGTTTCAATACATCTCTTGTGTTGGGTTATTTTTATTCAATTGGATTGGACAATTTTATTTTCACTTACTTTGTTTTGTTTTTTCATTGAAGTATACATTAGGCTGATTTTAACTGATTTAGTATGGTGAAGTGCATGATAGAGATGCATAAATTGGATTGGGAATATCATCTTTGTTTCTCAAGTCTTTACCCTCTGTATTTCATCATGAATGATTATGTATGTTTGTGCAACATCTCATTGCCTTTGTTCTTGATGCTAGGCTATTTTTCAGGTCATTTCCCGGTTCCATACAGGTTATGTAGTTTTCTCCTAGCTAGATCCATTGTCCTTGCATGTGTAAAGATTGTTTTTTTGAGTAATGTACCCTTTAATTATTACATCAATAAATGTGAGTTAAATCAGATCAGTGTCTCCTTTTCTTGTGAATGCTGGCTGCAGTACAAAGACACCAGGAAATATTAAATACTTTTGCTACCGGTATAAAGTTATTTCTAAAGAGTACAATATCCCTTATCCAAGGCCTATGCTCTGACACGGGTGACAGGCCTTGATGATATGATAGTAGCACTTGCAAACTGTCAGGAATACGATTTTCTTTTCTTTTTTAACAAAATTTATGCCTCCCATCATACACTGAAATAAGGAAACAGACCAAATGGTAAAATTTTCTACTTCTTTTTCCTTTTCTGATAAGTTATGTTAAATCTCCAGTTGAAAACTTAATCCATTTTGACCTGCACAGTTTGCTAGTATTGCTATTGAAATATCAGTACTGCATAGTAAGGAAGGGGTGTTATTACATTTGGGATTTATAATTTTGTTCAAGACCTTGGTGATATTATTTCTCTAATGTAGCCCCTCATATTATTATTATGTGGGCCTGTTGGTGATTATTCGGACATGCAAATCTTAAGAAATGTTAAGTTTTTTTTCTCTTTTTTTGTCCCGTGTCCTGATTTGGTGCCAAATATTAGTAACCTATATAAGAAGTGCAACAACATATAAATGAATG